>JAHXMU010000136.1:6043942-6061660 GCA_019455685.1 Philornis downsi | reverse complement strand
CGCCATGGGGAAGAAACGGGGATCAACCCTGAACTCTTATTTCTTTAGGAACCTAAGAGATCTGGACGACATAGATATTGTCAGACTTAAGAGCTTCTTGAGGTACTCAGGATGGTTCAACGGGGGAAACTAGGGGCATCAATATCTGTACTTTACGTGGTACCTGTCTATTCAGACTGCCACACTGACTGAACCTAACCTAATCTAACAATTAAAGCCGACTGACCATTCATAAAGCTGTAGATATTCTGATTAGTTACTACAGCAACAGGCATACATTAATGAGACTTATTTCTCTTCTTCAGCGATGGAGCTCATTTCTCATTTGGTGGTTACGTCAATAAGGAAAATTGCTGCAGATTTGACTGTGGAAAAGCCATTGCATAAGGAAAAAGTGACTGTTTGGTGCGCATTATGGTCTGGAGGTGTCTTTTGATGGACTTCTTTCGAAAATAATGCTGGATTAACCGTCACCGTCAATTCAGGGTGCTATGGCCGTATAATAGCCGACTTTTTTTGGCTTGCAATTAAAGATTACGAACTGGGCGATATGTGGTTTCAACAAGACGGTACCACGAGCAACACAACACAACCGACATGACACCATTTAGTACATGAGAAGTTTGGAGAAAGCGTAATTTTATGTTTTGGGGACAAAAATTGACCACCAAGAGCATGCGATTTGACGCCGTAAGGCATCTTTTTGTAGGGCTACGTCAAAGACCATGTTTACGTGGATACTACCTAAACGTTGAAGCATTTAAAAACCAACATTCGCAAGGAAACCGCCTGAACTGTGCGAAAAAGTGTTTGGAATCTACCTTAAAAGGATGCATTGCTACAATCAATCCAGTGGCGGTCATTTAAATGGCGTTATATATTTCGTACATAATGGCAAGGTCTAAGCCTTATAATGAAGTAAAAGTTTCATCGAAATCATAGCTTTATGTGTGATTTAGTTAACTTTACTTTTGAAACCGAAAAATGAATAACCCGTTTTAATCTACTCAAATGTTATTTGCGTTAAAGATATGCCGATTGGGTGCATTAAAGCGAAGTACGAAGCTGTGAACGATATTAGCGAATATCTTCTTCGCAGAGGGCCTTCACCATTCCGCTACCCGAAACTAATGGCACAATAGAAATTTCATATATTTAAGCCTTTGTTCGGACTGCTGTAGTTGGCTGCTTGTCTGCCTACACGTACACAATATATTTGTCATTGTGTGGGTATATTTACAATAAATCTTTACACGATAGGAATTTATGCAATGATTTAGTGCTGCACATACCTACACCTTTTGTCACAGGGACTATCGTTGTGCTTCCTGTGCTGATGACCATAGTTGTTAGGTCCTGTTACACAGGGGAACATGTGACTGATATCAGATTTGGTGTAATGTTAGCTGGTGGCGTTGCTATTTAAAAAGTAAAGCTAAATAGTTCAATAAAACTAAACATTACAATTATTTTTAAAAATTATTCAAGATTTTACACTGAAATCTGGTAACGTCAATTCAAAAACGAATATTTCTAAATAGTTGAAATGTTGGACTTCAAACAGATCCTAAAATGTGAAGTCCCTCTATGCTAAATTGAAAACGATTCAATTTATAATGTAATATAATCTGATGTCGAGTTTCGGCCTGTTTTCAGAGGAACATATGTAAAGTTTTACAATTTTTTTTACCGATTCTGGTGATACCACCACTGCCACCAAATAACTATCTTTATGACAGTTGCGGATAACATAAATTAAGCCCCCTATGTAAAATAATTCGATTTTCTGATTTTGCACTCTCAGCCCACAGACTTGTTGTCTCTATGATTTGGTATATAAAAATTGTCAACTTTGGTATCGTTAGCGACTTCAGACAAAAATCGATTTAACTATTTTCCAGACATTATCTGTCTCACTGGCTTGCTTATAATATGGTATTTGAATACGCTGTTAGTCAGGTTTTCTTCATTATCTAACGAATGTACGGTGTAGTTTTGAATTAAATTCGAAATTTTGAAAATTAAGATTCTAAACTGAATACAGCCGACATTTTTCAAATGAACAAAACTGATACGGCTAATACATAGGCTGCCACTTAATAGGCACGTCATTCATTACACTGTTATATAAGAAGCCAAGTTGTCTTTGCATATCTTGAACGTTTTATAAGAATACTTTTCTCATTCTGTGAATTTGTATGGTAAAACTTTGGCAGACTATTTCCTCGGTTCAAGTAGTGGTTCCTAGAAAGTTTAGTTTTCTGTGCGACCTACGAAAAAGCAGTTAAACTGCTCATGGAGCAGTTTTAATACCCTAAAAACTATATCAAATAAATATAGAAAAATATTCCAAAGTTACGCTACAAAGGGTTCAGCGGTATGGAAGCCCACATATAACACACAGACATTGCAAAAGTTTTGTGTTATACGAAATCCCTTATACTCGTATTATCCGTTGCAATTATGAAATGGCTTAGACAATTTTTTCCGTAGTTGTCTGTGACTGTTTATAAGCTAAGCCAGTTGCTCTGTAAGGGATGAAGCGTAGGTAATCGGCGATAAATTTTGCAATCTGAAAATTGTCACGTGAGGGATCACAAGTTACATATAACAACTTGAAAAAAGACAGGCTAACAAGAGTATTGCGTATTGCGGATTGCATAGTAGAATGTATAGGTAGAATAAGTGTGAATGTATAAAAGGTTATATTCTCGTGCATATCATATCTAACCCGTTCTTCTTTCCTAGGAAATATTCATTGAAATCTATTAAATGTGCCACTAAGCTCCCGCTGTTTGCCAATAGACGTCGCCCGCTGTATAGGTAAGTGTTAGTCGATCCTGCCATACACTAAACGTCATGAGCCAAGACATCACAGCGCCTCGAAAGTGTGATTTCCTATTGATTTTCTTTTGACGTCATGCTCCTTTATTTGTGTGAATATGAAAAATTTTGTGAAAAAAATAATCGTCATATGAGTGAAGTATTGATTTTTTTCCTTCAACCGGAGAAAACGGCATCTGAAGCTCATCAAGAGCTTCAAAACATTTACTCGGAGATATTGCTTTAAGTGAAACAACGTGTCGAAATTAATTTCGTCGCTTTAAAGACGGTGATTTTGATGTTGACGACCGTTCGCGTGAAGGAAGATGAAAAACCTTCCAAGACACTGAATTGACAGCATTGCTTGATGGGGACCCGTGTCAAACGCAGGTTGAGCTTGCTTCGGTATTAGGAGTTACCCTTCAGGCCATTTCCTAGCGATTGCATGCGTTGGGAATTATTCAAAAGCAAGGATCTTGGGTTCCTTATGAGTTGAAGCCAAAGAGCGTTGAGCGTCGATTTTTCGCCTGTGAACAAATGCTTCAGCGACAAAAAAGGAAGGGTTTGATTGAATTCAAGCTTTGTCAGTAAGGTTGGGAAAAGTAGTAGCTAGCAATGGGCAATGCTTACAATGAATCAGTTGTAAATATGTTTTCATAACAAAGTTGCATTTTTATAAAAAGGATAGCAAGAACTTAGTAGCGCACCTAATATTTTTAGCATATTTGAATTACCACTCCCACTATTAGAGAGGTGCTATTAAAAAGTGGGGGGGACTAGAGTAATTCCTTCCCTTTTCTATTTATTTCTAGTAAATATTAGTAAAAAATTTCGAAAAATATAGAAAAAGTATTAAATTTCAAAAAGTGAATTCGTATAATTTATATTAGTATGGGCAATTTCTTTCTGACTACACCAATTTTGGTCATTTTAAAGTCAACCCGCCCATGACATTGACTTATTTTCGTGTTAGCTTTCAGCCCTAAAAATACATATACTTTATGAGATCTCAGAAACTTAGTATGAAATACATTTACATATACTTTACGAGATCTCAGAAAGTTAGTATTTTGTCCATGCTATGGTTGAAGAAATAATATTTACGAGCAGTTTGTGTCAGACACACAGATAAAATGACTTATCATATCGTTATTGTAATGGAAAGAAGTGTATGTAAGCTTTGCCCTCACGCAAAGACCTAAAAAAATGCTACTTTCTTCTGCTTACACAACTCGGGTTGTGATAGAACTTCTCTCACTGTGCCATAGTTTGTGATAAAACTTTGGGCGTAGTTTCTAATATGGTTCATATGCTGTGAAATGAACATGACTTTAGTCTAAGAATCGCCTCTTATACAGTAACTAAACTACTTTAAAAACTGTACCACTTATATACAGCATAACTTAGTGAAGTTTGAACAAAAACGAATGGTTTGATTTGAAGTCTATATGTAACACACAGATATGTCACATTTGTGTGTATATATGTTTGATATGTTCTCCCATACCACAAATACAATTGTATTTTGAATTAAAACATTTATTCCCAGGTTATCTGAGATGGTATGTAGAGTATGTCAGTTATTGTGGAAGGAATGGGACGTACACAGGTCACAATATTTTTTCTATTTTTCATAATACTATAAAAGGCGAGATTAATATTATGGTCGACGTATACTTTTGCGGAACAATAGAATAGAAGATTCTTTATGAAATGCGCAACAAAATTTACCTTTATCTTACTTTTACAAAAAAATTGGGTAAAAACACAAAAAAAGAAATAGGCAAATTTACAGAAAAATATTATTCGTTCACTTTCTAGTTATGATGTTATATGACTCAACATAATCATAATCTTTGGGTTTGCCAGTAAGTAATAAAAAACAGCAGTAAACACAGAACTTGCAGTAAACACTTCTTGGATTTTTTAATTGATTATTTGTTAGTTTCGCATTGAAATTCCTTGAAGTTCGACAAAATGGCAAAAAGTGCCGATTTATTTTTAGATGTTCGGAAATTAATTCTAAAATTATATTTGGAAAATAAATCTCTTTGGGAAATCGGAAATATTATTGGGAAATCGTTTTCCACAGTTCAATGAATTAATAGTAATCATGCAAAAACAGTGCAATTGACTTCAAACCACCAACAAGATGGAAGGCCGAAATGTAAGAGCGAAACATAGTAGCATCAGTAGTCTAAAATCCAAAAATAACGACTATACAATTGTGCAAAAATGTTCTGGAATCTGCTCAAAAAAAAGTTTGCTCCGGAACAATACGAAACTGCCTGCACAAAGCTGAATACACGAATAGAGTTTTACGACGCACACCTTACATTTCCTACATCAACAAGAAAAGCATTTGGAATGCACCCAACTCCACCTAAATGAACCGAATTCTTTTTGGGAAAAAGCCATCATTCAGCGATGAATCAAAATTTTATATATTTGGGCCTGATGGCCTAACAAAATTTTGGCGAAAGTCGAATGAAGAGATACTTGAGGGTAATCTTATTCTGACTCCTTAACATGGCGGTGGAAATGTAATGGTTTAAAGGTGCATGGCTGCATCTGGAGCTAAACTGATGGCGTTTATTAATGAAATAATGGGCACGCACATGTAATGGGATATTTTACACAATAATTAACATGAAAGTGCTACGAAGCTTGGAGTAGACAATAGAATTTTTTTGCTTCAACAAAATAATGGCCTTAAGCATACATCATACATAGTCCGTTCGTGGTTAATTTATTACTGTCAACAGTTAAAAACGACTCCTCAGTCACCAGATTTAAATCCGATTGAGCATATTTGGGAGTTGTTGGAAAGATGAATTCGGTAGCAGCAAATAACAACGAAGGAAACCCTGACCACAGCCATAAATATTAGGTCGGAGAAAATTTCTTTAAATGACACTAACACCCTAGTAAAAAGTATCCGCCCATGTTTGGAAGCAGTTATTAAGGCTAAAGGGGGTCCAAGCAAAGTATTGAATATAATATTCGTTGGCTCCGTCCTTATAACAATACCAAAAAAATTTTGAATGCGCGAACATTTTTTTTTTGCGAACAATTTGGACTTATTATAATTTTCATTAGTTTTTTATGTACCAAAGTTAAATTGTATTGATTTTTTTTTTGTTTTGTTGCAAACGCATATAAAAAAAAAACAAAAAATTGTTTATATGTTTTAAATAATTTTGGGTCATGTTTCAGATTTTTAAACTCGAATAACTTTTGTGACCACTGTATACAGTATCAATAAGAGGGATTTCTA
The DNA here is from genome assembly GCA_019455685.1 of Philornis downsi. Taxonomy (NCBI): domain Eukaryota; kingdom Metazoa; phylum Arthropoda; class Insecta; order Diptera; family Muscidae; genus Philornis; species Philornis downsi. The sequence continues at coordinate 6,055,560 of JAHXMU010000136.1, read as the reverse complement.
TTTGACATCGGCGAAATTGACACTAATTATAAATTTATGATGCACAATTGGCCAGTCAATCACAGGGTGTCTGTCGGGAAGGTATACTACTTTGTTTTGCCCCCACTTTTGGTCAACATTAGCCTTGACAGTTCATGTTTGGCAGTCGTGAATTAGAGACGTGGCAAATTTATTATGGAAAAATATTCGATAAACCAACGTGATTTATCGCTACAACATTTTATCAAAATCAATCATCGACTACTGTGACAATGAGAAAGTTACGTGAAATTTTTGGGAGAAACAACGTGCGAACACTACTTATCGTGTAGTGAATGATTTCGAAGAAAGCTAATAGGGCCAGGCATGGACCACAATGTACTAAAAGATCGGCTAAAAACATTACTGCTGTTCAATTCGACGCCGTGCTCAGGAGCTTGGTCTTCAAAGACCACAATTTTGCACAAGGATCTGCATTTGTTTCCATTTAAGATTCAGTTGTCACAAGAGCTTCTTCCACAAGACCATTTACGCTAATAGGATGCTACAGCTCACCCATGACAACCACGATTTTTATGAAAAAATCATAGTAAGTGACGAGGCACTTTTCACAAAAAGTTATTTCAAGAAAAGGTGGTGTTGATTGGTCTCCACGGTCGCTTGATTTGACTGCTCCCGGACTTCTTTTTGTGGGGATATCTGAAAAGAAGGTTTATGGAAACAAAGCAGAAACGCTCGAGCAACTCAAACGAAATATTCGAAATGAAATTAATGACACATCGCGCGAAATGTTTGAGAATGTAATGAAAAATGTCCTCAAAAGGGCTCGCATTTGTGAGGCCAACAGAGGCGAACATTTATCTGATATAGCATTTCATACATAATTGCCGACATTGAATAAAACATTTATCGACATAAGATACATTCTCTTTCATTTAATCAAAAATTATAAACAAACAAAGTAGTATACCGTCCCGACGGACACCCTGTAGCATCAATAAGAACGATTTATATTTGGTATTTTCAATTATGTGTAAAAACTAGAATTGGTGATCTCGCTTATGTGCACTTTTGCCGAAAATTATTTTGCGTTGATGTAAAAGTGTTGGGGTGCCAGAAAATGCGTTATAAGTCCATGGATTCTTATCAAAAAATTTAATTAATGCACCATGAAAGAAGCCTTCGTCTAAGAAGTAATAGAAGAATCATTAATAACCGCAGGGGCGGGCAATGCAGTCCACTTTAATTTTCATATAAAAACTTACTAATCGCATAATGCGTGTAAGATTATTCAGAATTTAGTGGAATTGCATGACAGGTATGAACTTGGGTATACATGGGAAACTGGCAGAAAAGGCGTGGCTATTCCATAGTTTTTTTTTCCAAATATTATCCAGCATTGAAATGTGATTACAAGGGAAAAAATATAATTTCATTGAGTCTGCCCTATTGTGTGGGAGGACAGTACTTCCAATCTAAATGCATTTGTTCTCCTTGCGAAAACAAGTCCAGTTTCAGCAGAAGAACATCGAGTTAGAGCATGTATCGATCAGTACATTCGATAAAAATGCTTGTTTTATGATGCTAATTTCTTGCATGCGAAAATAAAAAATGCTCCATATCCGTCTGAACATGCAATTATTTTTGATTCCACAAAATTATTATATTATTTATTGTTTATGTCACAGTAATTTAATACAAAATATCTGTTAACCAGTGTCCTGGATATATTTAATTGCTCTATCTTCGCCGCTCACATCAAAAATTGATGCCATTTAAGCGCGAGGCTAAGTGTAAGAATTATTCCCGTCACCGGTATGTGGGGGCTTTTGTGTGATGAACTAAATCCAAAAGTGCGTTTCATACTTTAGGGTATTTTATCATATCCCCGTGATGGATATCAGCAATTTCGCCAGCCCCAAACGACCAACAAACACACAGTAAAAAAAAATCAGCCACAAATCACACACTACGGCTTTACAGACAGAAAATTCAATTGTTGGCGAATTTGGGGGAGAATTTAATGAAAAGAGAAAATGGAAATTCCGCCAATAACAAAATTACGACACAAAAAAATATTTGCGGCATTATGCCACTAAGGTATGCGTACATATGGATACGAAAAGGTACATATGTTTGGGTATGCGAGTATAACACACACATATACAGGCCTTAATACTGCAGACACCAAAATTATTGTATACCACAAAGAGCTTTAAGCGAATGTGTGCTTTACTATTCGGTGCATACCATTCGTATAAATCACTTGAATTAGCATATTTAAAACACAAAATTTTAGAAAAGTAGTTTTCGAGCTATTCGTTGTTATTACATAAATCGACTTTTCGTTATTCGATGAACTAAAAAGCAAAACTGGTTTTATTTCAATTCAGTTTTGTGGGGAAAAATAAGAAGAATTTAAAAGTAAACTCAATTAAAGGAAAATTTAATTTTTTATTTCTTAAAAGATCAAACATTTATGAATTTTAACTTACATTCAAGTAATTTATGTAATACCAAATGTACGTTCTTATTCTCAAGGTGCAAAGTTGACAGTGAAATTATGCAAACCCGAGCTGGAAATATTAATACAAATAAGTTTATTTAAGTAGATTGTGATAATCCACAGTTAATACGTCTGGTACAATATTTAACAAAAACCGTGTATTACTCCCATATGCAGATGATTTAGACATCATTGGCAGAAAACTGCGAGATGTTACTGCAGCCTTCTCAAGCATAGAGAAGGAAGCAGCGAAAATGGGGGTCTGGTGATAAACGAGGAAGAATTCATCTACCTCGGTTCCGCTTTCAATAAAATGAATGATGTCCGGAAGAAGATAAAGAGGAGAGTATTGCTTGCTAACATATGTTACTATGGCCTAAGCAAGCGATTCCATGATAAAGCCCCCTCTCGATAAATAAAAATGTGACTGTACCAGGCGTTGGTTCTACCTGCCTTGTTATATAACGCAAGCAGAAAGGATATGACGCAAACGATTGAATCAGTACTGGCAGTTTTGGAGAGCAAAATATATGGACCCGTCATCGTTTTAACGAAAGTATCGGCAGCGCATGTGTGCTGTATGGGCTATATGCCGACATCCATGTCGTTAACCCAAATGCTCTGGCACGAAAGGTTTCGACAACGAATTCGATGGAGGGCGACCAAAACTCCGTTGGGAGGACCAGGATTTTAAAATACTACCGAAATTTGGTGTGACGAATTGCAGGAGAAGTGCAGAAGATTGAAGCGCTTCGAATTATTTTCTGCGGGCAGGGTATAATAGATAAGGATGTCTATTCCAGTTGCCACCTAAGAGAAAAAAGAAGAACATTCTGATAAATGTATGGCTATCTACTTTTCGTTTTCAAGTAAGTCATACTTAGAGCTTGCCATTAAGTACGAAATACAATGTCATAGAAATGACCGCCTCTGGATTGGTTACAGCAGTGGATCCTTTTGACCACTTTTTCGAACATTTCGGACGGTATCTCGGTGTTAACTTGACGAATGTTGGTTCCCAAATGCTCCAAAAAGTTATCAAAATTAGAATCTGTGTCCGCCATCAGTTTTAGGGAGAACTGTTCTTTTTATATATTTTTTCTTAAACAAAGTTAGTGGCGTTTTCATATACTTGAAAACGTCTGCAAAAAGCTTATATAGTTCATATTCCAATGCTCTTCATTAATAAAGATGACTTACCTTATTTTAAAATAAAAATGATCCCTTAAACTAAATTTTGCCAATAAAACATACAAATCTCCTTAAATAGCTCATCAATTGGCTGCGGCAGACTTCGATTTGCAACCCTTTCTTTCGACCTCGTCCATAAATTATTTACATTTGCCATTGAGTTCTGGCAATAAATGTCAAACCAAATAACACGTAATCATAACCACTGAAGGACTCGGCTACAATCCTGTATTATATTAACCAATTTGGCATTTAACCGTAGCTTCCTTCGCCCGCTGGCACAAGCCTTTTATATGCTTTGGTATTCTAATTCCTGACCTTTTGCAGGCTAACACTTGAACGCTTCGTTAACACAGATCTCATATAACAAAATTCCTCTACAGTGTCCAGCATCATGGCCAACCATCAGTTTCAAAAGTGAACATGACTTAAGGACCAAACAGCAAAAGTTAACGATTCAAAGGATAAAAACTAACGGCAAATAAAAAAAGGAAAAACCAAATCCTTTTTTACCCTGAACCCTTATTTGCCATAATTATTATGAGTGCATGAATGTATGCCATCACTTTCATTGGAATCGATTTTCATGCGAATGTGTAGAGCTACACAATTTTTACACTCGATAAATATGAAGCTCCAATACACGTTTCCTGGCTCCTCTATTCCCCATTCCATATTAGTAAATGAACCTTTTCATCCTTGTTATGTTTTTGCATTCAAGGATATTCCTAGTTTTTCACTGTTCATTGGCATTGCGGAGAGAAACACATAATTTTAGTTATTTATGACCTGTTTTGGATTTGAATATAACTATATTATTAAGGCTCTTATAAGTAGAATGCTAGACTTCTCGCTCTCCTCCACCTCAAAACCAACACACTTCTGGGATAATCATATGTATAGGCTTAAGGATATTTATAAAAAGGCGAGGGAGGGAAAAAAGGTTACCCAGAAGGAGCAGCAGTAGCAAAAACAGAAGTTGAAAAGCAAGGCAGTTTCTATGGGGGAAAAGAAAAACTTGATAGCAGGAATTTAAAAACCAATTTATTTGAATGGTGAAACGATTCGTTTTCCGCCAGTTTGTATTGCTGTAAAATAGAAAAAAAAATTAAAGCACTTTATGCAAAAAACGAAAAGTTAAGCTTATTGGGAGGTGGGTGTAACGAAAATATGATGAAGATGTTTATTCAGTAATGCGTGTAATCCAATTTTCTTACATCTAAAATGATGAAATTTATAGCAAAATATTAATATATTGTCAATGGATTTGAGGAAGGCTGCTCATACTTCTCAACAAGCCAAAAATTATTCATTGCTAGAGGAAGGAAATGGAAGGAAGGAAAAGACATTTTAGGAGGAAGGGCTAATTGAACTATTTTACTAATAGATAGCACCACATATATATATAGAAGCCAGAGGATTACAAACTAAATTAGGAGCATAAATATATATTTATGCCGTTGAAATACATGTGAAATGGAGGAAGTCGAAGAAATTTCTAGGATTTTCCCAAGTACATTTTTTCTAAAAGTAACGAGAATTGTTCAATAAAACACAAAATATGTATTGTTCACTCGGATTTATTGTGTCGTCTTCAAAGCAGCTTCTTTACAAAATAATAAATTTGAGCTAACACATGATTCATTCACCAAAATCAAATTCACTTTCCAAGAAAGACTTCTTGTCGCGAATTCTCTTTTACGTCTTCTATGGGCTAGAAACGAGTCTCTCAAAACTAAAATTTTGATCTTTGCAAAGGGGAAAACGTCAAACGGAGTCATATAAACCGGATATGATGAATGCTCAATGAATGGTTTTGGTCAGAACTTTACTCACAATGGCAATCTTGTGAGATAGTGTTGGTGTATTATTGTAGTAGAAAATCCATAAGCTCCCCTTCCAAAAATCTGTAGTTTCTCAAACGACGCATGATGCCCAAATAATATTCCTTATTTATCATCTGATCTATTGTCAAGTATTCAAATTGCACAAAAAGGCAATAGCGAGAGGAAATAGCAAACACCAACTTGACTGTTACCAGTTTCTGTTCGATTGGAAGCCATCATTCTGAAGCTTATAAATTGTTTAACCAACAGTTAACTGTTTTTCATGAATGTAGAGACGTCATTGAGTTGTTTTAGCATGACTTCCAAGTGATTGAGTTTTTGAAAAATATTCATTATTGCAAAATTAGCCGAGCGGGAAAAGGTTTCATACTTAAACAATATTCTGAAAAGGTACAAATTAATTCATGAGACATAGAAAGGTCAGTGGCTGTCTTTATCAAATTTAAATGATGACTTTCCTTCCTTCATTTAATCGATGTCAACTTCAGTGGAAGATGTTGATGTTCACCGGGAGGGAGGCACATCCTCCGCTATATGCCGATTTTGATGCACTGTACCGCTTATCGACACTTGTCTTTTGTTAAGTCAATTCAAGGAGAGCCTTCTGTAATATTTTCAGCAATTCGGAACACGAAATTCCATTTGGAAGTTTGCAAAATTTGGCAAAAATTGATCGTTCAAAATTTGAATTAATTGAAAAAATCACAAAATACAGATGAGATAAACTGACAAAATCGAGCACTGTAAACAAACTAAAAGACAGATCACGACCATGTTTAGCGTCAGTACAGAGGACAGTTGTACTAACTTAATGACAAAATTTGACAATCTCCGTAAGCGGTCTTTTTAAATGACCAACATCCGGTATTGCTTTGACAGAATGTACAAAAAATCTTCCGATAATCGTTTTTAGAAAAAGCCTGCTAACAAGATTTGTGCCAAATATCCAGTACAGGTCATTTCACTTCCTACATGGGATATACTAAGATGCCCTCTTATTGGAGGAAAAGTAAATACAAGTTGCGACATTGCTTGGAATTGCAATTTGAACCTCATAATCGGTCTTAGCCATAATATTCGTGCTCAAGATCTATTTAAGCTGCATTTTGTATGTCTTGGCAGCATGTTTGTGCCCTTTGGGGCTAGGGTAACTCCAAAATCTTGGTCTTTGTCCTAGGAGATTTCTTCATTACTGTTTTATCCTTTAAAAGTAGGAATAACAGAAAATCCTATCTATTGTGCATTCGTATTTTCAGCAGTAAGGAGCCTGTAACCAGCGATTTTGAAAACCAGTTGAATTGGATTACGAGACCTTGAAAGTGAAATATGGATGTATTTCGATAGATTTAATGAAAATTTGTTTAGGGAGTACTAATCAGGAAGATTATTTAAATAATTCTGAAGATCTGGGGCCTCAGAAATATTAGAAATTTTGCGATATATTTTTAAGTCATCTGCATATAAAAGGATATTTACTTTTTAAAATAGTTAAAAAAATATCATTTATAAATAAATTAACCAACAAAGGTGATAAAATACTACCTAGCGGCACGCTAGATGTTTCCAAATATTGAAGAGATGAGAGAGACGAGGCATTAGGTCACAAGATCTTTGAGGTCAACTCACAGGCCAATTGAATTGGGAGCTAAAAAGGACAATAAAAGAGCTTATATTTGATAAGAATGGACATTTTTTTTACTAATAAAAGCACTTTGAGTCCTTTATTCCCAAAATTTTTTGAAATTCACGCACAAAATTTTAAGAAAATTTCTAAAAATTTCCGAATGCATTCATTACTTATTACAGATTAATATGGAGTATAAAGAATTCGTATTCAATTTGATAAAATTTCGGAAATTCACCCTTTTGGAGGATAAAACAGGGAGTGCAGAGATATCTGATAAAAATAAATCTACATTAAAAACTACCGATATATCTGAAAATTAACGTTTAATACTTACCGCCAAATTCATCCCTTAACGTATCCATTGTTTCACGAGCAGTGTGGCATGTTGCACCGTCCTGATGAAACCACATGTCAACCAAGTTCAACTCAGACAATTGGGGCAAAAAAAAAAAAAATTCCTTGTGGTTGAGTAACACATGCCCAATCGCTGAGAATCGCGACGAATTGACATATCACGATCGTCATTAACACCGGTCGCTACGGCTGCAATATTTTCTTCTGCACGCACTCTACGCATTTGAGTCGATGGTTTTATGTCCAACAAAGTAGATTTGGTGCGAAATTTGGAGATAACTGCACGAATTGTTGATTCAGCTGATTCTTCTTGGCCTTCCACAAATAAGCACTAAAACAATCATGGAGGAATTTAAAACCATCCACAACATCGAACCGGTAAGTGTGACTGAGGTGAAAACAGCCAAATCCAACCCAGATGATGCTTTATATGCTATCGAATTTGATCGGAGCCAAATTTCAAAGAAGGAGATCATACGGATAAAATATTTCTACAATATCGTTGTAAGCTGGAGAAATCCTTTACGCTGCGCTAGAGGACCAAAGCAATGTTAACACCGGTCGCTACGGCTGCAATATTTTCTCCTGCACGCACTCTACGCATGCGAGTCGATGGTTTTATGTCCAACAAAGTAGATTTGGTGCGAAATTTGGAGATAACTGCATGAATTGTTGATTCAGCAGGTCGCTTATGGCGACCATAAAATGGTCGTATCAAACGATGACGATTTGCCACAGAGCTCGAAATTTGATAATAAATTTCAGCGATATGCAATCGTTGCTCGTTTGTTAGTCTTTCCATGATTAAATGGCAGAATATGCTGTACACTTTCCACTTTGACAGATGACGTTTGGACGCCTTTACCAACCAGTGCTGCCAACCTGAAAAACTTAAATCTTAAAAAATCAGCTTTTATTTAACAAATATGATTTTAATCAATTGAACATTAAGGAATGAAGTCCTATAAATTGCAACTTAGCACAAAGTATACTACGGGATACTTTATTAAATGCTTTGGTGAAATCGGTGTAAAATGTTTCAACTTCAATTGATGAAATACAATATTCTGTGAAAATGGTTAAATTTGCTAATTTCGTTTTAACAATAACAACAACGAATAAACTCGACGGCGACCCAACTCATTTAAGTCCGTTTTCCTTGTAAGCTCAGATATATACTAAGTATGAACGTGACGTCATCCTGTAAACTCTATTATTGAGATAACTTATTTTTCATTTTGTCTTGCTGATGTTTTTTTCCTGGTAAATTCTCTTTTTGCCCCTCCTAAATGGTCGCTCTAATTCATTTTCACTGCTTTTACTCGCATCATTTTAGGTTGGTTTTGTTAACATTATCCTTTTAATTAATTGCCAACCCTATTTAAGTAAACTTTTTGTAATATATTTTTATTTATTTAATTGTCACACTTATCTTTTTCAGACCTCCTCTCTTCTTCCTTTCACGACCTATCTAGACATTTAGCTATTTATTTGTGGCGGGAGTGGAGACGTGGCGGGAGCGGAGACGTGGCGTGAGTTTTTATATACCAGTTATAATCCGTTTTTTTGTTCTTTCTGGGAAATCTCTTTATTTTCCGTTTCCCGCTACTATTGCATGTTTTTGTGAAATCCTAATTAACAGATTTACTCAAGTACACTCCCTCACTCTACCTCTTGCAACGCTGCTCCTAGGTATGGGTTTATGGATGTGAATGGGAGTTCTCTTATTCCTGGGACTCCCGTCTAGCAATTGCGAGCAAAAATAATTGTTGCTAACACTCTAGTGAGTTCTTTTTCTTAGACCTTGGCCAGGCTTAAATAAGAAATTTGTATTTTGTGTAATTTTTTTTTCTCCTTCTCTATGGCAACATTCATCCAGTGGCATTGTTTTGTTAGCTAAGTTTTAAGTTTTATTTGTCTTTGTTATATTTTATGTGTATTTGTCTTTTAGGTTTTATTGCCACAGGACAACAAAACATCGGCGATAACAACAAATAATAAATGATCATTTTATTTCCCAAAACATTGGATGCTTGCGAAAGCAATAACCAAAAGGGGACAAGAGTCGCTGACAGCCAATGGATTTCTGTAGGCGCTTATTGAGCCAATTTGAAACTCTGATGTGTTCAGGCTAATGTACAACATATGTCACGTCCAAAAGGACGAGTTTTGGGGTAATGGATTATAGAAGCAAGTGAAATAAAAGAATTTCGCATTGTTGATTTAGTATTTTAAAATATTGCGTCGCCAAATTTGCAACATATCTTAATTTCAAGTCCTTTCCACTTAATCCCTTATTTGCAAATTGATAATTTAAAATAAAAAGTATTGCTCTGAATACCAGACATGAACCTCATGTGCCTATAAATTGTTTGCCGGGGAAATCTAAAGGGAGAAATGCGTGTGAAATCAGCCAATAAACAATTTGACAATAATTTATTATCTCGATATGGCTGAAATTCGTAATCGTATTCGAATTCACATTCACATTCGCTTTTGTCCTTTGTCCTTCTATCTCAGTATTATTATTATTAAAACGTTATTACATCTGCAAATATATTTATAGGATACGACAAAATGTTGTTGACTGTGGCAGGAACAACAACAACCAATACCACCATGGCTTGAGACCCATAGACAGGTCCCTGTGTGTGTGCGTGGCAGGAAGACAATGATTAAAAACGCAAATAAATACACGAATATTCTACAATATGTGGCACAGTGGTTTGTGCTAGTAGCATATAAAAGATGGACCAACAAGGTTCATTTTCTGCCAGATTTTATACATGATTGCTTTCATTTCATTTTATTTATTTAGTCTACAGGTATTTCAATTCCCTAAAGAGCCTAAAATTGCTAGGACTTTCGGCAGTAACAGATTCCAAGCATTTTCTGATCTAGAAGATGATGAAAATATTAGAAACGAAGGCGAGACATGTGAGACTGTTGTACAAGTGCCCCCTATTGATGTGGATTCCAGCCATAGTTTTTCTTCAGTGATTAAACTTTTAGGCTTAAATGTCAAATACAAGAGAATGTCGGCTGGTACAAAAGTAATACCAAATTCCCTGACGGGCTACAATGAAATGATTACCAAACTAAAGGAAAACGATATCAAGTTTTATACACACCCAGTAAAAGATCAAAAGCGGTTCAAACTGATTCTTTTTGACCTTCCACAAATAAGCACTAAAACAATCATGGAGGAATTTAAAACCATCTACAACATCGAACCGGTAAGTGTGACTGAGGTAAAAAAAGCCAAATCCAATCCAGATGATGCTTTATATGCTATCAAATTTGATCGGAGCCAAATTTCAAAGAAACTGGGGAAAAGTAAACTGGAGAAATCCTTTATGCAGCGCTAGAGGACCAACGCAATGTTAAAAATGCTCTATGTTTGGACATGGATCTGCAAACTGCTACCGAAAATCTGCTTGTCTTGGATGTGGTGGAGCTCACGATTATTCCACCAGTCAAATAAATAAATGTTCCTGCGAAGGTCCAGTCATATACAGATGCTTCAACTGTGTGAAGAGAAATTTAAAAAGACGTTAATCACCGTGCGGATGACCCGCGCTGTCTCTCAAGACGAGAGTATTTGCAGATTCGAGGAAAAGTAACGAGAAATGTGTGCCGTGCCACCTTTGGCGGTATGAACGCCATCTGGTGCCGGGTAGAGTAGCCTAATTCAGCGGTTGAGTGATAAGTAAACAATGTATGTTTACGGGAACATAGAAAGAGAAGAGAAAAAGAAAGAGAAATGAAAGAAAACAGGAGTTGAGTGGAGATTGCGAAGGTAACGAGATACCAAAAAGGAAATGTTTTTTTTTTTTTGGAGCGAGAAAGCGATCGGCATCGGACGGAGGTTCCCATGTTCAATAAAAGATATTAGATATATATATAAGAACAGTGCGCCGTTAGTGATCTCTAACCGGGATTTTTTTGTTCAAACTTTTGGAAATTTACCGTGAGAGAAAAAAAAGAAAGAAACGCCTAAAATAAAAGAAAAACTAACTGAACTACATGAACCAAAAACAAAAAAAAAAAAAAAAAGGAAATACCTGAAATAAAATTAAGAAAACTATTTGAATTTCATGAACTAAAAAACCAC
>JAHXMU010000136.1:6031864-6043932 GCA_019455685.1 Philornis downsi | reverse complement strand
AAATAAAATTAAGAAAACTATTTGAATTTCATGAACTAAAAAACCACCTAAAATAAAATTAAGAAAACTAGTTGAATTCCTTACCAACTATTTGCGCTAAGCGGCAAACATCTGTAGCCGCCACAACGATTTCCGAACCTCGGTCGCCGCAACGTGGAAGCCCTTCCCCGATAGAAGCTATCGCCTACATTAACAGCCCCAACCTGCAACAATCTCATCTTTTGGCGTAGCACCACCAAGCCGAGTGGTGCCAAGGTATCATATCGTGCAAGTATTTTTGCCTTTCCAACGACAGACGGACGCGACAAGGGTTCTGAAAATAAAAAGCTTTTTTTGAACAAGATATAGGTCGGCCAGGGGTAAGCATTGACGCACCGAATCGAAAGAAACCTCTGGGAAAGGTTAAGAGGTTAAACCGTCGACCAGGGTTGAGCGCTCAGGCTAGAATCGGGGGGTAATAGTCGTGGGTGAAGTAATGCACCTCAGGTAGCAAATGTTGTCCCTTACGCGTTTTGACCTCCGTAAATAACAAAAATAACAAAAAAAAAAAAAAGGGAATGAGTCCCGATCTTTTTATTTAAAGAACTTCGTTGTCTTCATACCGAACAACGGAAAGCATACGGAACTTGCGGGAAATAGACCTGAGGCTATGCTAGCCGCCATCTTCTTGCGGTCGTGAATCCCGTGCGGTAGCAATTACGCCTGTGGGAGAAGAATCTGGAAAATTCTTTTTTTTTAATTGAAAATTAAATTATAACTAACAAGAAAATTTGAATGTGCCATAGGAGGCGAAGAAAGATGAAACCAATAAAACGGATAGATTGTTTTTATAACGTTTTTTGAAACAAAAAAAGAAAACAAAGTTATTGATTTTTTTTTGTAAAGATGGAGGATTGAATAAGGTAATGCGGTAGTGGGGTTCTGGACAAAAGTAAGTATAAAGCGACTATGGGACCTCTAAATAGAAATACTATAGATGGTCATGGTGGAATCACCAAGATTCCAAGAGGGAGGGAAGATTTCCTTGGCAGTCCATCGGCCAAGGTACCGGTGTCCTTTTTTTTTGTCTTAGTCGATTGTTCGATTTTTCTTTTCTCGTTCTTGCTTCGTGTCCCGTTAATATATATTTTTTTTTACATAAAAGCTGGTATGATTTTTATTTATGTTTTTTTGTCGCTATCCCAACGCCAGAAAGTTGGAAAAGAACCACCCCGTCCGGCGAGCTCTAGCCGCGCAAAACGTCAGCATACCAGCAAATCCAACAATCTGGCAATATTTCGGAACTCGTGAAAAATTTTAATTTTTCAGACAGGTGATAGCACAAATGTGAAAGTAGAACTTCCGTAAATATTCAACCAGACTTTTCAATATGAGAGTCAGATTTTCCATCCTCGTTTAACAGGGCCGAGCACAATCCAAATTAACTCTGGCCAAGTCAAGGTAGCAAAAGTTTGCCTAATGAAAATGTATTCCAAGGCCAAGAAAACGGTGATAATAATATTTCCAACGAGAAAATATTGGAAATATATTTTGAAGCCTTGCATGCTTTGCAGAAATGTAAAAATAAATACGACAAAATGCGAGTTCTCGGTATGATGCTCAAACATGTTATATAAACAGCAAAGAATAAATCGACTTCAAGTTATGCATTGGAATGCCCAAGGTATAACAAACCACACTGGAATTGCTCAACTTGAAAAAAAACAAACCTTTTTGAAGCCATACCATAAATTCCGATTGTCAAACTACAAAATCTATAGAAATGACAGAAATACCCACGGAGGCGGAGTACTAATAGCAATAAAAGATTCAATTCCGCATCAACCAAGTTCACCGATTTCAACGGCAGTTCTGGAAAATATATCAATTTCCGTTGAGGTAAATGGACGGCCCATTAGATTTACTTCTGCCTACAATCTAAAGTGTTCTTCACATTTCACCGAAGATGTAAATAAAATCACCAGATCAACCAACGAATTCTTGATTTTCGGCGATTTTAACGCTCACCACACCAGCTGGAATTGTCATCATCAGCTCCAAAATCAATATTATATATTTGCTCCAGACAATTTCACCCGTTTTGGGCAGCGCATGACTTCCATCCAACCTTCTGTAGTGGATATTCTTCTGACCAACTCCGATTTGAATATATCACCAATAGAAACACATCCCGGCATTTTGGTCTCTGATCACGTTCCCATTTCCTGCGAAATATATGGCTCTGTAATTGAAAATATTTACATGGTTCCTTCTTACAAATCTGCAAACTGTAGTCTTATACGGACCTGGGTTGACGAAAGGCTAAGAAGTCTCCAATCTGAAATAATATCGGAACAAAACGTCGAAGAAGCAATAGGTAATATTATAAATATTTTGAAAGAGGCACATCGTCTTATTTTAGTTCACAAAAGACAAACCTGGCAAAGAAGACGTTCAGATTTGACATTGTACTTAATTGGTCAAAGAAACAGATACATCTGAAAGTTACAACGATGTTATCCTTCCCAGAGACCATTGTTAACAAGTGTTGTTAAACAATTAAACCTATTCGTTGATTTTTATGTTTCGTTGGATATTAATCTTGGCTGGAAACACTTTCTTAGAAAACTCCGTCCTGGCAGCAAAAACTTTTGGAAGGTGTCAAAAGCTATAACAAGAAAAAAATCAGCTGTTTCTGTATTGACGATCGACGGTTCTCAAATACACAACAGTGAGAGCATAGCGAACGCAATAGCAGATGTTTTCGAGAATTCACACAGCATCACTCTGAAAACCAACTCGTCAGCTGATGAAATTGTAAACAACTACATCACATTGTTATACACACAGCACGCAATAGGTGAAATGCTTACTACGGTTGAAGAAGTAAGATATTATGCAAAAAATTTGAAAACAAACAAGTCACCAGGCAAAGACGGTGTCAAGCCGATGTTGGTCAAACAGATGACAAACGTATTTTTTAATTGTCTCACAACTATTTTTGACTGGTGTTTAGGCAATAATTATTTTCCTAAAATTTTTAAGGATGCAAAAGTCATTCTAGTTTTGAAACCAGGGAAAGATGGAAAAATACCTACGAGCTATCGACGTATAAGTATGCTGGGTGTATTAGATAAATTATTTGAAAAGGTGATACTAAGTAGAATACTAAACTTTGCGCAAGAAAATAATGTTATAAACAAACAACAATTTGGCTTCAGACAAGGCCATTCGACAGTCAATCAAATAAAAAGAGTCGTAAATATGATTGAAAGTAATAAAAACCTTAGAAAAAGCACGGAAGTAATAATGCTAGATATTGAGAAAGCTTTCGACTCCATTTGGTACGACGGTATAATATTCAAATTACATAAAATCAAATTTATAATCAGCTTACAAAAAATTGTTAGAAGTTTCTTGAAAGATAGATATTTTTCGATACAAGTTGGTAATGAAACTTCAAGGATCTGTCATATCTCCTATTCTATATTCCATTTATATATCCGATTTTAATATACCGTCAAATCAATCGGTTGCTTTTTATGCTGATGATTCAGCTATCATTAGCAGTGGAAAAGTTTCTAATGCAATTATCAAAAGAATGAAAAAAAAACGTTATTAATAGCTCAAAAATATTTTGATGTTTGGAAAATAAAAGTAAACCAAGACAAAACCCAAGCGATTATATTTCCTTTTAATAAATCGCCTAAACGTATACCTACTGAAATTCTTTCAATACAGGGACCAGACGTACCAACTCAAAATTCTGTACAGTACCTCGGAGGTACATTGGACAAGAAGCTGAATTTTAAAGAACATATTTGGAACGCCCATGATAAAGCACTAAAATGTGGAAGGGCATTACATCCATTATTACATAAAAAATCGTTGTTAAATGTTCAAAATAAAATGCTCATTTACAAAATGCGTATACGTCCGATAATGACGTAAGGGTATCAGATTTGGTTTCTGAAAAGTACTAAAACCAATCGTAGGAAGCTACAAATAATACAAAACAAGAACCTAAAAATAATACGTAATTTACTTAGGAGATACCCTACATATATGGTACATAATCATTGCAAATTCGAATATTTTGATACCACTTTCCACTGTCTAACCCATAGCTTCGAAGATAAATGTAGATCTTCAATACACGAGTCAATAAGGAATTTGTATACTTAACCTCATTCAATAGCTTCGCATCGAAGCTAATAGAATAGGCTGACTTAAAGTTTCTTTTCATTTTAGAAGGTTTTTCTCTATCTTTTTACCTCAATCTTTAGAATAATTTATATGTTTTTATGTCGAAATATTAGTTTTAACTTGCTGTAATACTTAATGTAAAAACTCAAACATTGTAAGTATTAATTATATTTTAAATTTTGTAACAATGATAGAAATTAAAATGAAAAACGAAAAATTAAAAAAAAATTCTTTACAGGCTCTCAATAATACATTCAACTTCACTTACCTCAAAGAAGAATTATTATAATTAATTAATTAATAATTATGAGAATTATATACCGAGTGTACAGAGGTGGTGATAGATTGATAGAGATGATTGATATGATAGCGGGGGGAGTAGCGGGGAATCCTCTAATGTAAATTTTGGACTGTATTGCTAATTATCCAATTGCGATGACCTTTACGAGGACCAATTTCACAGTTGGTTTCTACCAGAGAACTGAAAATTTTCAACTTGTAATTTGGATCATATAATTCCACAGTCATGTGAAATTATATGTAATCAAATTGATATTGCACAATTGGCGATAAGTAAAGTATGAGAATTAGAATTAGTGCAAATTCAAAGGAGATTTATTGAGGCAACGAGTTGTGCTTACCAGTTGAGATCTGATTTGTAAGTGATTTTTTCTTATTACAAAACTTTTGACAACAGTTAAATTCATATGTTACAATTCAGAATTCAGTTACATTTAGTACACATATTTTCACTCAATGGAGTTATGTAACACTTCAGGGGCAAAAATTTGAGTACTTTCACAATAATATTCTTACACAAGTACATTTTACAAAAAGTACATTGTACAAAAAAAGGTTGATTTTAATACAAATTCAATGGTAAATTTAAATATGTATATAATCTTAAAATTATGGCTAAAATGTTGAAGTTTAGACACCGAGTTATAAACTCTCATTGATCTCTAACGAGATTGTTGCAAGCATAGTTAGTTAGTAGAGTGAGTGTCAAAATGGAATGGTTAAAACTACCGCAGTAAGCTCCGAACATTCAATAAATCCAAAATGATACCTTGAAGAAACATTCTTTCATACTTATTTATTACACGTCGCCCATAGAAAATAATTCCAAGCGCTTCGATCTTCTGCGCTTCACCTCCAATTCTTCACACCAAGCTTCGATAGTATTTCAAAAGCCTGGTCCTTCCCACGGACTTTTGGCCGCCCTCTTCTGCGCCGTCCACCGAGTTCGTTGTCGAAAACTTTCCAAGCCGGAGCATTTAGGTCCACCCGCACAACATGACCCAGCCAACGCAGTCGTTGTATACATATTAATGCATTTGACCACGTCGACGTCATACAGCTCATTGTTCACGCGACGCCGGTACTCTCCGTTAACGATGATGGGTCCATATATTTTCCGGAGTATTTTCCTCTCAAAAACTGACCGTTTGCGTTATAACCCAGAATTATGCACCATGTAACAAGACAGCTGGAACCAACTTCTGTTGCAGTCGGATTTTTGTTGGTCGAGAGTGAGCTTTATCAATGACTCGCTTGCTTAGTCCATAGTAATATTTGTTAGCAAGTCAGCATGGAGATAAAGAGGAGAGTATCTTTATCTCCATGCTGACATGCGAAAACGAGGTAGATGATTTCTTCCACCACTTCAAAATTATAGCTGTCAACGTTCACATAATGTTTTATCATTTAAACTATAATTCGTTTTAAATCTCAAGGAACGTTTATTTTTCAAGCTCTTTAACTTTTTTACATCTCTACTACACCATGGTAGTCTTTTAAAGCAATTTGTATAAGCAAAATTTTGTCAAATTACAATCAGAACTACAGATTCGAGCAATGATAATGTTTGGCGTGGACGTCACAAAATGAAGCAATATTATAATAATTTTGGCAAGGTTCGTTCTTTTAGATGTGTTACCTTTTATTAAAGATTGGTTTACAATTAAGGTATGTGTATAAAGTGGTCACCAATATGACCTGTTTTCTATAGGGTTCGTCCTTGGCTAAAGCAAATGATATGTACTAAGCACAAGGACATTTGAATACAAATTGTGATTTGCTGAAGCACTACAGGCAGTCTAGCGTCGCTACCGATTGGATATGGTTCTCTACAAAGGTCTTAGGAAAGAATTGATCGGAGACATTGTATTATGGTGAATAGACCGAAATTATTATGTTTGAAAAAATAGAACGAAATCGCTTTACTAAGAAGAATCAATCCAAATCATTCTGTTGAAAAGGATAAACTGAAACTATTCCATTACAAAGAGTTCAACAAAGTTTTTATTGGGAAAATAATTGTTCGAAATCATTCTATTGCACAGATGTTTTCCCTAGCGATCTTCCTAATCGTTGTGTTAGAAAGAAGCGAGCGAAATCGCTCCAAAGAAAAGAGTCGATCAAAATCTTTCTGCTGAGTAGAATAGAAAAAAATAATCTACTGGATCAAAAGAAATCGTTACATTGGAATGAATCCATTAAAATCATTCAGTTAAGAAAAATGCACCAAAATCTTTCCATACGGAGCAATCGACTAAAGTCGTTCAGTGGAGAATAAAAGGTCGAATATTTCTGGAAGAAAGAAATTATAAAGAATTGATTCTAGTTATTTTGTGAGAAAGAATAACACGAAATCGTTTTGTTAGGAGGAACCAATGAAAATTCATTTTCTGTTAAGAATCCTGCGAAATCATTCTATTGGGAAATATTTAACGAAGCCGTTTCATTTCGAAGGTATCAACCGGAATTCTTCTGTTTGTACTAATGGACAAAAACCATTGCGTTGGAAAGATTAAATCAACATTCTTCTGTTGAGAACAGTCACTTGATATTGAACTGCTTTGTCGTAAAGAACCAGCCAAGTTGATTTATACGAGAAAATCACATGAAGCGTGATGGTGACAAAACAGATGGCCGCAATGTGTGGAGCTAAACTATTTTTTACGAAGAGCTTATAGGATTCCCGTTATATTGTAAAGACTATGTCAAGGAAGAGTATGTTATAACAGACTTTAAAGCAAAAGTTTTCCTCTTTCTAGCGAGGGTGAATCTGTATAATTTGAACCAGGATTCCCGTGATATTGTAAAGGGTACGCCAAGGAAGAGTATGTTACAACTGACTTTAAAGCACAAGTTTTCCTTTTTCTGGCGAGTGTAAACCTGTATAAATCGAACCATAGGTATCTGAGATAGGCCGGATAGAATTCAAACTTTTGTCAAAGCAGTTTTACATTCGGAAAAAAACAATTTTCTTGCTTCTCACAAATTGCAACGGAAAGAGCTTCATGTATCTAGTGAGCTTACAAGAATTTCATTTAGGAGCATTAAATGAGGTCTACAGATTAATGACGATTCCAACGGATATTTCAGCAAGCTTTTAAAAGAAAACTGATTCCTCAACCACTCGCAGAGTTCACAGCACAACGAAATTAACTTGTTCTAAGAAAAGTAGATGGCGATTTGACAGTCTTGAATCAACGATCGCGCAAAAAATAGGTAGACTTTACTA
The DNA here is from genome assembly GCA_019455685.1 of Philornis downsi. NCBI lineage: Eukaryota > Metazoa > Arthropoda > Insecta > Diptera > Muscidae > Philornis > Philornis downsi. The sequence goes on along the minus strand of JAHXMU010000136.1, from coordinate 6,036,218 downwards.
GCCACTGTTCATAATTACAGCGACAGAAAATCGCAGCATAAGTTGCCGCAACGACTTTCCATATTCTGTTTCACGTATCCTCCCAGACACATAGACACACACATACACATGCATGGACACACACATCCACTTGCTGCTCTCTTCATTCGACATATAAATATTTTTAATATTTATAAGTACAATTGTGTATAAACATAATTTTCCATTTCAGGTTTGTTGCTGTTGCTGCAATAGTTATTATTGTTGCTCTTAATTTCTCTCTGTATTTGTATGGTGTTTATTGTTGTTGTTGTAGTTATTTTTGCATTTTCTGCAATTTTTACAAGTGGTTTTATGGGTTGATTTTTATAGAGCAGAAGTGAAAATTGTAAAGTTTTTCCATATGTTTGCATTTTGCGGTTCAATACGATGAGTGAACAAGCGAACTGGTGTGGTTCTCACACAGTCTCCGCGCATTGTTGACACTGGTCCGAATCCTAGACTCAGAGGTCCCTTCTGCTACCCGAACCCTTTCCTTTTTTCCCGTTTCATTTTGTTTATCGTTGTGTGGCACCCATACAGGATAACTACAAGCGGTGCAGTCTTGTTGTTTTTTATTTTTTAATCAATGTGAGTAAACAATAACATAACGAAATGACAATAAAGTTGAAATTACCCATGCAACGGATAATATATTGTATGAAGATGTGAAGTACATTACTGTACACATACAGACGGACAGATAGTTATTAATGTGGTTGTGGGAAAGAGCGTACTCGTATGTGGCAGGCAATTGATGAATGATAGCAGCTGGCATTGTGCTTTAGTTCCAGCTTAAACTTTTGCCAAAAACAAAAGGTGGAAATGATACAAATTTGACGTTTGACGCACGAATTCATAATATCGTAGCAAAAAAGGTGCATTTGAAGTAGAAATCTTAGTCAGAGCTTGTCAAGGAGAAATGTTGAACAATAGCCTAATCGCCAATGACTCCAACGGGGGGTTATTATAGGACTGATAACACTTTAGATGCATATTTTTAACATGAATGCATTTTTCCAATCTTTGAGGATAAAGTGACATTTATTTCTCTATGCAGAAGACAGGTGTCAGGAAACAGGTCAAAATATCATTTATAATGACAACTATCATTTCATTTATTATAGTTTCATAAACCATAAATGGATGTCTTAACGGAGAAAAAGAGAAAAGAATTTTGAAAAATTTTGGTACCTTAAAAAAATGCTGAAATGTAAACTTTTTAATTGCAGTATTAAATGAAGAGATTATTTCAATTTATTTGTTTGTTTTTTTGAATCGCTCCCTTATGGGAGCCTAACAATAAGTATTAGAATCTTAAATATAATCATCGCGAATACATTCCTTTTCTGCGTGGTTTCAACTGCATGCTTTTACTTGTTTTGTCCAGTGACATCGGCAAGGGTTAATTCTTCTTAGGTGGCGACTGAAATAGACATCCTTATCTATTACACGCCGCCAAGAAGATCCAAGCTCTTCGATCCTTTGCGCTTCTCCTCCAATTCATCGTACCAAGTTTCGATAGTATTTCAGAAGCCTGGCTTTTCCAACGGAGTTTTGGTCAACCTCTTCGGTGCCGTCTATCGACCCGCTCAACACGACCCAGCCAACGCAGTCGCTGTGTATTAATGCGTTTAACCACGTCGATGTCGGCATATAGCTCATATTTTCCGGAGTATTTTCCTCTCATACATTGCCAGTACTGGTTCATCCATTTGCTTCATAATCCAGCATTCTGCGCCATATAATAAGACAGGTAGAACCAACGTCTGGTACAATCGGATTTTTGTTTGTTGAGAGAGGGTTTTATCATTGAAAGCTTGATTAGCCCATATTAATATCTGTTAGCAAGCAATACTCTCCTCTTAATCTCCATGCCGACACTATCCGTTTTGTTTACAGCGAAACCGAGGTAGATGAATTCTTTCATCACTTCAAAATTATAGTTGTTACGCTCACACAGCGTCCCATACGAGTCGACTCTATGTTCGTTGAAGCTAATAACTTTGTTATGTCCTCGTTTACCACCAGACCCATTTTCGTTGCTTTCTTTTCGATGCTTGAGGAGGCTGCAGTAACATTTCGCAGTTTTCGGCCAATAATGTCTACGTTATTTGCATATGCGAGTAACATATGACCTTTGTTAAAGATGGTACCAGTCGTGTTAGCTGCACCACACCTGAGATGGAGAGAGAAAACTGAGCACTGTACACAATGACACAATGACAAATCGTTCAAAGTCCGTAGCCATATAGAAGACAGTTATGCCAATTTAGCCACAAAAAGCACACTTGATAATCCCTTTAAGCGAGCTTTTTAAATCCACTATATTTGAAGTCGATTATAAAGCTGATTCCGCAAAATTTATATGAATTTCTGACAAAGTTTTGTATCACTGCTAAGTTGATAGCTGCAGCGTAATGAAACTAGTCAAGGCGAAACCTTCAGTTTAGTTTGACAAATATGGTGCTCATACATTTTACTCCAAATAAGATCTTTCAGCACGGCAATAGTCTATCGTGAAATATGATTTCATGATTGGCAAAACTTCAATTACATATGCTGATGATGTTGAGATCATTATTGTGCGCTATTCAAGCGGTTTAAGTTTAAATCCTCCTAGATTAAATATACCAGACTTTAATTCTATCTATCCGGCCATACAGAGCAGAATTCCGATTAATGGCGCATGTGAAGGAATCTCTCTCGAAAGGTTTTGAAAGCAATGTGCTCTGTAATATATTAGGTGCGCAACTAAGTTCGCTCTCTTTGCCAATAGATGGCACCAGCTGTAAGTGGTAGTCGATTCTGCCATAACCTAAACATTATAAGCCAAGATTAGGCATATGGTAAAAAGTACGCCTGGACGCAATAGTGATTTCCTTTTGACGTCATAGTCTTTTGGTTGTGTCAATATGTATGATTTTGTGCCAAATAATCGTCATATGTGGGAAGTATTGATTTTCTTCTTTCAATCGAAGGAAATGGCGGCTGAAGCTCATCGAGAGCTTTAAAACGTTTACGGAGATGCTGCTTTAAGTAAAACAATGTGTCAAGATTGGTTCCGTCGGTCGGTGATCTTGACGGTGATTTTGATGTTGACGATCGTTCTTGTGAAGGAAAACGAAAATCCTTCGAAGACACTGAAATGATTGCATGCGTTAGGAATGATTCAAAAGCAATCAACTTGGATTCGTTATGAATTGAAGTCAAGGGACGTTGAGCGTCGTTTTCCGCCTATGAATAACTGCTTCAGCGACAAAAATGAAAGGATTTTCTTCATCGTATTGTAACGGTGATGAAAAATGGATTCATTATACCAATCCAAAGAAAAGAAAGTCATGGATACTGTCAAGTGATGCTTCGACGCCGTCGCCTCGCCCGAAAATTCACGCTTCGCTGGTATCTGGTGGGACAGGGTTGGTGATATTTATTTTGAGTTGTTGAAACCAAGCGAAACCATTACTGGGTATCGGTATCGAGTTTAATTAATGCGATTAAGCCGAGATCTGCGAGAGAAACGCCTACAGTTTTCTTGACAACAATAAGAGTGAAATCTACAGACAAATTGTTGCTGAATTATTGAAAAATTATCATGAATTAGGTGCACGATTGTCACTCAAAATACATTTTCTTCATTCGCATTTAGATTTTTTGCCACAAAATCTCGATGCGGTGAGCGACAAACAAGGGGAGCGTGTTCACCAAGATTTAATGAAAATTGAAAGAAATTATCAAGAATTTTTGGACAAAAGCATGCTGGAAGACTATTGCTGGATTCATACGTGAAACCGAATCAACAAAATACCAACAGTGCTATTGCAAAATACAATACAGTTACAAAACACAATACAATTACAGTTTCGAATTCAGCCCACCAAATTATTTTGGTTGCTCCACTCAAAAATTTGTTTTGATATTTCTTAAAAGAAATTGATTTTCATCTACAATCTAACCAAGCTCTCGTCTATTACTGTCTCCTACATTACATTGTAGGGTACTAAGTTTTACAACAGGACAATAGCAAAATCTCTTCAATACTATTTTTACGCACACAGTCGCACTTGGCTCGAGCCAGCCCATTCACACCTACTTAATCATGTTTACACAAACTTTGGCACCTCGACCTCGTACAATGCCATTGTTTATTAATGTGTGAAAGGGCGTGAACTGCGAGGGAGTAACACCAACACTATCATCAACACCACCGCCATCAACACCAACACCACCACCATCACCGTCGAGTGTAAAATATATTACTTAAGTAAATAAACTATATTTTTATCCACCAGTTATGTTTGTATAATGAAATTATATGCACACACATTTGGATCCA
>JAHXMU010000136.1:5948652-6031854 GCA_019455685.1 Philornis downsi | reverse complement strand
TGTGCAACTTATGCGGATGACACAAATGATGACATTCCCGTGGTTCTGTTTAATGTTCTCTTCACATTACAGGCGTAAAATATAATTAAAAAAGTGAACAAATAAAGACAGAAATTACAAATACTTGCAGTCACATACAAAGTGAAGTGAGTGAAGCGCACACAGGAGTGAAGTAAATGAGGAAAAGGACAAAGGAAGCAAACTCAACTCAGAATGAACAGTCAGCAGGCGAATAAGAAAGAGGCGGAAAAATAAGTGTATTATCTGTTGCAAAAGTATAAAATTATTTTTAAGTAGGATGAGATGAGTTCAAAAGTAAATTTGTTTATATTAACCTTTTAGGGATGTGCAAGTTTGAAGAGATCAAGTTTCACAACTTTATTTGAAGCCAATAAACGGAACTGACTCGCGATCTGTAGTTTGTTTTAATGTCGCGGTGTTATTATCGCTATGTGACAGTACAAAAGAACTGCACGAATAATAGAAAGCGCCCACCGAGATGGCCCGCTTATAATCTTCGGCTATATTCTGGCAAAATGATAGGCTGTTGCGGACTTTAAGAAGTTCCGTAACGATTTACGATGATTAATATGCCCATTAATTACGTAGTGAGCCATCCATCCAGCCGGGTAGACAGGTATTGTTCAATGGACATTGACGCATTTGGATAAAAAGTATGAGGGCTGTCCCAAAACTAGCCGACCTAACAAAGAAGACACAAAAAAGTTGGACAAATTGTCTTTATTTCTTATTATAATCCCCTTTTAGGTCGATGCATTTTCCCAGCGATATTCACTAACATCTATACCTTGTTTGTAAAGTGTGGCGCATAAGTGACGTTAAAACTTATTCAATGTATAACTTTTTTCTTTCTGCTTTTATTTAATGTTGGCATTTATTAAAATCTAGAATATAGCTTGGAAATAGGTTCACTTTATGTTTTAAAGATAATATCTTTCAAATGGTGCTCATTGTTTGCTTCTACCTGACGTGCTCTTTCCAAAGTAGTTTCCATAAATTTCTTAGAATTTCAGGTTCCAGCGCCCACATTTCTTTTCGGATATTGGGCTTAAGTTCTTGCATGGTTCTTGGCTTATTGGCATATACCTTACCCTTTAGGTAGTCCCGAAGAAAAAATCGGGAGCCGTTAAACCAATCGGTAAATTGTCGGAGCGCTAGGACCATTTCGAACTTGAAAGAAATTTCGACACGATCTGAATAATCGAATGTTGACTTTCAAAGTAAAATTGAACAACTTTAGTTCTTTGTTCTGTGCTGAATAAAATAAAAAATAATCCCAGGGGGCTAAATCTGGCAAATAGTGTGCATGATGAAGCAGTTTGAACTTTAATCCATTAATATTGGCCATCGCAATAGTGGCTGTGTTAACTGGAGCATTGTCGTGATGAAATAATACTTTTTTTCCGCTAAATATGGTCTTTTTCCTCAATAAATTAGCACAATAAATCAGCACAATATTCTTCGTTGATGTTTCTTCCTTTTTGAAGATCAATCAATCGATAAAAATAATCCCATGAGCATCCCAAAAAAACAGAAGCAATGACCTTGCCTGTAGACAGAACCGTCTTTACCTTCTTCGGATACGATTTTCCCATTCCAATTCAATGCTTTGACTAAATGGGTGCCGCATGCGCGGCAGCTTTCTCATCTTCAAATCATCGGTCAATATACGGCGTAGAACACTTTTTGAAAAGCTTTTCATTCCAGCTAGCTTACGCATCTTTAGCCGAAGATCATCCCAAATCATTCTGTTGATTTTCTTAAAGGTGTCTGGCGTAGACACCATAATTAGTCGTACACTACGGTTTCGTACGGCCTCGTTTAAACTCTGCTATCCAATATGTTACTGTCGTCGATAAAGGAGTAAACTATTACATAGTAGAGTCTAGCTTGGCTTTAACATTACTTGGACTGAGATCTTTCAAATTGAAATATTAAATTACATAGCGGTGATCAATATTTTCCTAGTTTACATATTCACTGAGATTGTTTACTTTTGATGGCTCAAATAAAAATACTAAACAGTGTGGCGCTTTGAAAATTTAAACATATGTTTTGTAAGCTTGCCTCTTTTCACCAAAGTATTTTATATTTTATTTTCAAATTAATGGCATCCTTTATACGTCACGCTGCCTAGTTTTGGGACCGCTACCGTACTCCAAGCATCTTCTGGCTTTTAAATTTTTTGCCATATGACGTGATATGTAATTTTTCGATAAAGGAATGACTAATGAGTCTAACTGTCTTAAGAAAATGTGAAGATTTTTTGAGTTGTTTGCCAGAGCAGGCATCTGCCAAGTAATTTTTCTTCTGTAATTGTAAGTATATAATATTTCTTAGGTTTGTTAATGACATTTCCGTTTGTTTCTTTATGTACTTTTGTTCTTACCCTCCATTTTTAATGCATTTCGTAAAAGCTCTTGTAGATTTCGCTATAATATCCCATTTCTTTTTGTACATGCAAGAAGGACTGCCATTTTCTTACTTCTGTGTCATATATGATACTAAACTTCTTAGATGGCGATCAGAATAAAAATCATTGCTAATTATTCGCCGCTATTAAAAAAGAATTCCAATCTCTTCGATCTTCTGCGATTCTTCTCCAATTAATCACACCAAGTTTTGATAGTATCTGGGAAGTCATCCAACAAGGTTTTAGTCGCTCACTAATACAGCCCAGTCAACGCTACTGCTGCAGTTTGATAGAATGGATAACATCGACGTCGGATTACAACTGATGATTTGCACGAAGAACTGATTGAGTCGTTAACATTTCTAAATAAAATTCCAAGGTGTATACCAAAGTAGCTAAGGCTGGTAGACGCTAAGCGAACAGTAGTACGACAATATTCTCCCTCTAATTTCCAGGCCAATTATGTTTTTCAATCATGTACTTCATCACCATAACCGAGTAACCTGTGGCTCCTAGTGAAGAAGATATCAGGTAGAGTCTACTGCAACTTTCCTCATAATCGCCTCCAAAAGTGTGCTGAAGAGGGCGCGCGATAGGCTGTCGTTGTTTAAAAATCATTTTAGTTAAACCGGTTCAATGAGACTTTAAGACTTCATAGAAATACCAAAAGTGGTTTCATAAGTTGTTGTATGTCGAGCAGCCGAAACCAATTTAGTAGACAACGAAAAAATGGTATGTCTGCACTTGTTTTACTAGGATCCTATTCAAGATTTGTTGCGGTATAAATATTTGATCAGTTGCAGATTTAACGCCGCACTGATAATGCCCAACAGGATTAGATAAAATGTACTTCAGTCCTTGACATATCTTACTCGGCAATACCTTATAAGCGATGGATAAAAAACTGACAGATGACGAATAGATAAAGCACATATTTGGGTCGCTTTTTATGGGCATAGTATATATTACTCTTAGATTCAAATTATCGAGCGTGCATTCAATGCTTCAAAAAGTGTTTACAGTCTGTGCACGCCCATCATCAACCATCACTAAGCACAGCTTTGTTTCTCTTAAACCATATAAGTGATATTCTAATTACGTTTTTGACTACAGCTGGGTAATCTATACCAACGGACGATAATTGCAGTAATTATTTCGCTTGTGTTGTCTTTCGTAATATCCTTCACTGGAGTAGTGTTTGCGAAAATATACATATATTCCACCTGCTTTTATTTTATTTTTTAAGAACGAATTTTTTCCCATATAAAACAAATCTGTATACTGCACCTGTTCTAATATTCTCCACTGTACACTAAACTATGTTGTATCTTAACTCCCAATATCTTAACTCCCAGCATCATACATTTACTTCACAACATCAGCCTATGCTGTTGTTGTGTTGTTGTTGTTTTGTCTGAGACAAACAAAGGGATTAAGCTAATCCGTTCCTTGCCCTTGAATTGCATTGGTGAAGTCAATGCATGCTTGCGTCGCTGCTAGTGCTGTTGCTGATTTGAAGCTAGCTTTACATATACACAAGAATATAAACTTCACTCAAATCAGCAACATTTGTAGCTTAGTGAAATTTTAGTAATTTCAAGGGAGTCACTTGCTTTTTGGACCACGGAAGAGACAACATCCACTATAAGAAAAGATAGAAACACTATTAGTATTTAACTTAATTAAAATGAAATAAAACAAAGCAATTTAAATAATAAAAGAAAATTCGAAACAAGTGGGATTCCTTATCATAACCTTAATCTTTTTGGAAATCTTTTGAACTTTAAATCTATTTCTATATCTTCCAACATCTTCTGTCTTCCGACATCTCCATAACCACTTCTACTGATATTCAGCTTCTCTTATTTTTGCCTTATAGCTTTTCCTTATACTACGCGTTGTAGTTGGCTGCAGCGTTGCCATGTATGCAGCATCTTTTTCATATATGTAATGCCACACTCTTCACAGTACCGGGACTTTCATGATCATAAATTTGTATACCCGAATACAGCTTTTGGGGCAGTTGATGTCCAAAATGTCAGGTTTATCGTAGTAATTTGACATAACTCATTAAATAGATTGATTAGACTTTAAGTTTTTGCGACGGTGTTCCCTACAAACTATGGATCTCTTTGAAAAACTAATGACAGCTTTGTGATTCCTAATCCCGATGCATTTAGCATCAACTTGAACTTTGAATTTTTGTTTCTTGAAATCAAAGAAATCATGAAAAATGGAATATTTTTGAAGTGCTGTTCTGTTTTTTGGAATAAAATAAATGGGCTATCCTGAAATATTGATTAACAAGTTACGCTTTGAGGAAAATTTGGTATACACATTCGAAACACAAAAGCTTTGTGCACCGTTTAAATTAAAGCCGAAATCATCGTAAAGTGCTCCTGAATGTTCTGTTTGTATGAGCATAACGAATAAAATCCTACACTATCCTGAGACATTGATTAACATGTTACACTTCGGCGAACATTTGGTTCATAGATTCGGAACACAAAAGCTGTGTATACCGTTTAAATTAATTCAGAATTTACCTTAAAGTGCTCCTGAATGTTATTAAATGTTTTTGGTTGTTTAATTTTACATTTTACTGCTTAACTATTTATCATATATTTCAGTATTTCATGTCCTTCAACGGGTTAATTCTTCTTTTTTTTTTGCTGTCCATATTTCATTTAGTTCCTTTGCCATTTCCTTAGTATATCCTTTTCACTTTGGGTCCTTTCATTCGTTTTGTCATTAAATGAGTGCAGTAAATTGAGTATGTCCTCATTTATTTCACCATATTATGAAAAATATTTTATTTTTTATTGTGTAAACTTTATAATTTAAATGACAGATGTCGTTGTTCCTTTTTAATGTTCCTGCCTCATTCAGTGGGCCACTGTGTTTCTCCTGTGTATGCGTGTATTTGTGTGCGTATAATAGTGTGAATACTTCCATTTCGTTTGGTTGCCATTAGTGTTTAAACTGATTTGTCTGTCTGTAGGTCCATCTGTTTGCTTTCTTTTGTTTACGAACCGCACATTCTGGTTCCGTCATTGTATTTCTCTCCATGTGGGCTTTGTTTGTTTGTTTGTTGGTGTCGCTCAATTCGACTTGAATTCATTCTGCTACTCGGTGTGCAAATTATAATAAGAAGATTAAAATTATGATTATTTCATTAATTTTAATGATATTTACATAATTAAAATTATATTTTGATGTCATTATAAAATGTGTGTTACCAGTTGCAATTTTTGGTATTGTCCACCTTCGACAATGGGGACTATTTGTGTCATTTGGTAGTAATTACTGGAGATGATTTTCAGTTAATGTTTAATATGGTTCGGTTGTCATTGCTGGAAATGCGACAGAGTGAATTATATTTTATATTACTTGTGTTGAAATCTCACGTTAATAACGAATGTTATTTAGCCATTTCAATGCCTTCTAATTGCTAACAACATAAACTTATATATTTAGTTTCGAGACTGACACATAATTTATGTTATAATAACACTTCGATTATCATATAGTAGGACGATGGTTAGACTAAAATGTAACACTTCTCGAATCTAATAGAACAGAACATAAAGTTATCAGTACATAATGGAGGTGTCCGTATGTACTTACGAAACATCTATTGCATGGCTCTGGCTTTGGTTGCTGTACAACGTTGCTTATCCTACGGTAAATGTTGCGAAAACCGCACTTGGGTATAAACAAGCTTATTCAGATAAGCTCTACAACGACAAAGAATGCAGCATTGCTTTTGAGGAGAAATAATCTACAAACATGGCAACGCTACAGCCAATTGTAAAGCATGCTATAAAGCACCCTGGTCTAGACCATAATTTTAAATGGATGCAAACGGAAGGGAATGGAAAGGGAAAGTGTAAAGGTAAAAAGTTGATCCAAGTGAATGTACAACTACAGCGAAATCAGAGACTTATTCGCCGCATATTAAATCACGTACGACATGTTGTTTAAAAAGCTAACACCTCCGTATACTGATTTAAATTGGCTCTGCCTTTGTTTACAGTCAAACTCACTTTGCAGACGCGTCCTCAATGCATGAGAAGGCTGTAATAAAATCCTGCGGTTTTGGACGAAAAAGTTGCACAAGTCGATCGGGTTTTTTTTGGACCTTCTACTAGATTTCTCAAAGATCTGGTCAACTTTAGACACTGTACTTTTCCTACACATATTTGGAACGAATTTCTCAAAAATATGACATAAAAAGTTCAGAAAAGTTTCCTATAGGAAAGTGCATTCATAGATACATTTCCTATAGGAAAGTGCATCCATAAATAAATTTCTTATAGGAAAGTATATCCATAGACATTTTTTCTATAGAATGTGTATCCACAGACACTTTTCCTTTAGGAAAGAGTATTCACAGACACCTTTTCTATAGGAAAGTGTTTACACAGACACTTTTTCTATAGGAAAGTGTTTACACAGACACTTTTTCTATAGGAAAATGTATTCACAGACACTTTTCCTATTGGAAAGTGTATCGACAGACACTTTTCTTATAGGAAAGTGTATCGACAGACACTTTTCTTATAGGAAAGTATATCGACAGACACTTTTCTTATAGGAAAGTGTATCGACGAACACTTTTTCTACAGGAAAGTTTATCGACAGACATTTTTCCAAAAAAAAAAATTGTATCGGCGGACACTTTTTCTATAAGAAAGTGTTTCGACAGACACTTTTCCTACAGGAAAGTGTATCGACAGACACTTTTCCTACGGGAAAGTATCTCCATAGACAAATTTCTTAGATTAAAGAGCCTCCGTAGATGTTTTCCTAGAGGAAAGTGGCGTGAACGATGTTTTGCTCTACAAAACAGCATTCCATTGGAATTATATCTACGAAGACATATTTCTGTCGAAATATATTCAAGGCATCTATGATAACACTTAAATATCAGAAATTAAACTCTTAAACAACTTTTCGATTGTATATTTAGCTGGAAGGACATACTTCATTGGAATGGTGCTTATCAAGATATTTTTGTATGGGCAATGTATGCGAAGACGCTTTTCTCCTTAATTGGTAATGTTACTTTCCTGAAGCCTTTGAAAATGTTCGCCTAATTCAATTTTTTTTATTCCACATTTCTTGTAACCTCCAGGAATAAATTTGATCAAGAACAAATCGAAATAAATCTACGCACGGGACTTTTGTGACCTGACCCTTCACAGTTTAAATAGAAAAATTTATTTGCTCCAAAACAGTAGAAATTTTTAATATTTTCCTCTAATCTTGTTGACTGACTTAGGTGAAAGAATATATTTAAAGTTTATTACTACAGCTATTTAGCACCATACTGTTTGTGTTTTTAGAGACAGAATCGCATATTTTCAAATATATTTTTCTTCAATTCATTAATGCTTTTCACATTTTACATCAATTGTATCCATTTCAATAACCGAATGTTAATGAAATCAAATCAATAGTTTTAATTAAAAGTTCTTCGTTTATTTATAAACGCAAAAATTATTATAAACTTTTGGCATCACAAAAGCAAGCCACACACATAGATGGTTTCACAAATATTACATAATAAAAACTGAATGGATGTATTTATGCAAAATTATTTTCATGTTATGTAAGTGATGATCCAACTCTTTCACTGGCCATTGCATTCCTTTTGTAAATTAGTTGTTGCCTGCGTAATACTTAGTAATTATGCAAAAGTAATATGAATTTGCAATAATTTGTTATGTGAATATTAGAATATCTCTAGCAAAAGGTTATTAATTTAGTGCTACAAAGAATGATGGAAGATGGACAGAAAGCAGTGGAATTTAAGCTGAATAAATATCGGAGAATTGCGAAACGTCGCTAAAATCAAGTTAGCTACAAACAGGGGCAATGGTTGTGTGAATGTTGGTAGGGAAACACTCTTGTAACAGTTTACAAAGCAGGGATAGATTTTGTGAAATATCAATTATATTGCATTGTAAAACCTGCTCTGATTTGAAAGAAATGGCGTAGAAATCATGTTCTTTCTGGTATACCCTATATAACTATATTTGATTTCTCTCCTATAACTTTATTTCACGGTTGCCGTTCACTTGAAGTTTTCCCCGCCTCCCACTAGTGAGGACACTGCATTATACCTGTTCCATCTACCTGGGGTTTCCGCACCTGCAGGAATGTAAAAATGTCCAGTCTGTGCTCCTTTACTAAAGGGCGACCAATCCCGTGAATAAACCACAATTTGGTAGTAACTTTGCTTTTTGCTTTTGATGCCCAGCTCCAACCGGTGAGTTTGGCTGGTAGCGCGGGGATCAGGAAGCCCCGGGACTGCGTTTCCGCTCAAACATTTGGTGTAGGGTCCGTAGTGGAAGCACCACGCGGGTTGTGGTTGATACCAAAATCACTGCATTGCAACCGGGTGCTACAGACCCATTGAGTAGCAGAGGTTGTGAGATATGCCTCACCTCCGTCAATGGGGATTATGTTCCATAGTAGCATAATCAATTTGATATCTTCTGGCTGAAAAAAGGGCTGACAATTGCAGTAGCATGCTCCCAAATTAGTCAGACCCTACTCCTAGTTAGTCCAAGTTTAACTTGGCTACAGACCCCAGGGGGGCGCTGGCAATCACACTGTAATACGCTCAGTGTGTTGCACACCGTGGGTAAGGGCTTCACGGGGAGACTCAAGTTAAATCCCAGTGGACTTAACTATCATGAAGATAGGCCTCACTTCCGCCAATTAGGGTTCAAGTTACATACTAGCATAATCAATTTGGTGTTTTCCGGCTGAAAGAAAGGGTAAACAATTGCGGCAGCAGTGGGTTTTACTATCGTTGGCCAGATTTTTCCCTATAAGAGAGGAAATGTGTTAGGTCAGGACAACGCCCAGGCCACACACATCAATATCAAATCGTCAGAAACTTCGAAAGCTTGACTGGGCGGCTTTTGTGTGGCACCGAGTGAGTATCATCTGTTAACGTCTATAGCGAATTATGACGAAGCTTGTGAAAATCGATTGTCTCAGACTTTTGCCACTAGAAATAAGGGTTAATGTGAGAGAGGTATGATGGAGTTATCTTCAGAATGACAAAAAGTTATCGAACAAAATACTAGTGATAAATATTTGATGTAAATCGGATCACTCTTACTGTACCAAATAAAATTCTTAATATAATGCACAAATAAAGCATTTCTTTTTACTACATCTTACATAATTTAGTTTCCATCGGGTGTATAGTACAATGAACTACATTGCCATGACGTAGAGAGTATCGTCCATATCTAAATTGATTGACTCGGAAAATTTCAATTGTTTCTCTAAGCGAATAATCTTAATAAACGATAAATTTTGCTTGTTTTGTTGTGCCTCAATTGATTTGTTCTTCATTGCTTCGTAGCAGACATTACTATTGACGATTTGATGATAGACCCCTCTCTAGACAAATAAAAATCTGACAGTATCAGATGCTGGGTTTACCTGTCTTGCTGTATGACCCGAAATTCTGGATTATGACACAAGCAAATGAGCTAGTGCTTGGCATGTTTGATATAAAAACGTTATATTTTTCGGAGAGTATTGATATGAACCACATACTGATATCGACGTAGTTAAGCGCATTAATTTACAGCGATTACGTTGGCTGGGAAAATGTTGTGCGGATGCTCATGCACCAAAAATATTCGACAACGAAATCGATGGGAATCGCTGAAGAGTGTGATTAATACTCCGTTGGAACGCCTAAGCTTTTGAAATATCATCAAAATTGGAGATGGTGGCGTGACGAATTCGAGAAGAAGCCCAGAAGATCGAACCGCTCGGATTATTTTTCACTTACGGCGTGTCTATTATAGTCGCCACCTAAGTAAGTAAGAAAGTAGTTCATTTTTTTATGAGAACCTGACGATTTCCATGCTTTTTTGCCACTTTGCACAATTGTGCGCCAATGCAAAAGGGCGTTGAGTGAAGGTATACGCTAGTCAGTTCGTCGGTCTGAAATTGATGTACTAGTTTTTGACATACTTTAATAACCGCACCCTCAATTAGAACCTACTTTAACTTTAGTTGCATTCTTATTCGAAACAAAATAACCCAAGTAAGAACTAGTTGACGCTACAACACTATGAAGGATATTCTAACAATGGATCTCGTAAACCTGCTAAACACTGGTGTCATCCATTTATTGCTAACGAAGATATGTAGACTCACACAATTTTATTCTTCCATGTTCACAAAAACGGCATAAAACTCTCTACTCCACAGGGATTCCCAGCTGAGGGAGTAGTGATCATTGTGTACGCACTTTGAAATCGTGTAACAATTAACGGGTTATCCATTTTTCGGTTTGAAAAGTAAATTTAAATAAAACGCACATAAATCTATGATTTCGATAAAACTTTTATTTCATTATAATACTTAGACCTTGCCATTATGTACGAAATACAATGTCATTTAAATGACTACCTCTGAATTAGTTGCACCAGTGTATCCTTCTGAGGTAGTTTTCAACTACTTTTTGCATACCTTGGGTGTTATCTCCGCGATAACTTGACGACTGTTGGTTTTCAAATGTTTCAACGTTTTATGGATTATTCGCGTAGCCCCTCAAAAAATGTCTAATGGCGTCAAATCGCATGCTCTTGGTGACCAATTGACGTCGCCAAAAAGTGAAATTACGTTTTCTAGAAACTTCTCATGCAATAAAATAAATAAATCGGTCATGTTGTGTGACTCGAGGCACCGTGTTGTTGAAATCACATATCATTCTGTTCATAATCTTCAATTGCAGGCCAAGAAAGGTCGATTGGCATACGGCCATTGCGCTCTGAATTACAACCCTGATTATTTGCCGCATTTTCACTAACAGAAGTGATAATTTCGGCAGTGCGTACGTTGCTATGATGCACATTCCTGACCTTATCTGTAATGCTTCCAATCACTTCAAGTTTCTTCATATCCTTGCCAATTACTTCCATAATAGATTGATTAAGACGACCACAGTCATCCCGTAAGGTACGAAAAATGCCCACGTTTAAATCATCACGTTTATAATGTTTCTATGTCGGTCAACGATCCATTTTCATAAATGGAAAATCTTTCACCAAATAAATAACACTTCAGATGACAGGTATTTGATAGCTGGCTACCTTGCTAGACCAACGGTTTTAAAACCACTACGCTGAATAAGAAATAAGCTTCATTGGTGAAGAAAATTTTGTTCGATTGAGAGCCTAAGCTTGAATCACCACATTTATAATAAGTTTTAACTATTTTAATGTGTTCCTTGGTTGGTCAACGATCCATATTCTTAAATGGCAAATCTTTCACTAAATAAATAGCACTTCACATGACAGGTATTTACTAGCTGAAAGGCATGCCAGGCAGGCAGTTTTGAAACCATTACATGGATAACTCTCTGTATTAAAAGTTGGTAATTATATTTGTTTTTGAAATATTACGACATAGTGTGTGTGTGTGTTTTTTATAAAACAATCTAACATGAATCATTATTTCAAATCAAAATACAACCAGTAAACTAAGAAAGCGAGACTGGAAATATGACCATCATTTGAGTTGAGATATCTGTATTACCGAAAAAGTTTTTGTGAATTACAAGGCATAAAATCTTCAAAAATTTTTCACTCCTCTTCTTCTCTAGTGATCATTTTGTCCTTGTAATAGCTACTAAATTAAATGTTAGGCCATCACTACCAGGCAGTATCTTCTGATGTCTACAAGTTTTTCCATTAACATCCTGTTCTATACTCCAGCTCATGTTTGTGTTTTGTATTCTCTCATATATGTAAAAGGATACTTTAGATGTATTAGCTTCAATGTGCCCATATCAGTGTCTTGTAATGAACCAGTAATAGCACTCATTTGGGTGTCTTCGTAATCACATATTTTCCTGAAACATATGGTGATTTTCTTTAACGAAGTAAATATTTATAATCAGTACCTTCTCTCTCTTATCCTACCAGCAAAAGTAACAAAGTTTACTGTTGCCGATTTATGTGAATTTGTGTTTCTCAAGATGTCTAATAAATATTAATAACTACAATTATAAAAGTATGTAAGACGATGTGTGTTGTGTGGTTACGATGAAATTATGGAAACCATTTGGGAATTTTCTTAATTTTAGGCTAAAAGACAGGAAAAACAAGTGGCCACAAAGGTCTCTGTCAAAGGCTAAATGATCCTAAAGTACCCGTATTACTAATTACATAAGTGGTACGGCTGTAATTAATTAAAGTAATATGTTCAAGTTTTATGTTATTGTGGAAGGGAGACTGACAAAAACAGCAAGTAAGGTTTGCTTTGAGAATGAGTTATGTAACCTAACCCCATTACTATTCGTGACGCCTATGGCTACAGTTATTTATTAACCTCTTTTGGACCTAATGTATCGTGGATATTTTGACTTGGATTTAGTCTATTCTTGGAAATATTTTTACCGATAACATTAGAGTCTTGGTATATAGAAAGAAAATCGGAAGTTTTATCTCGATAATTTCGTTTTTTTTATACCCGAAGATGTAGATATATCGAAAATGTGGCACCAATCATAACTTTCCTTTCCTAGTGATTTTCCTTTTTGAGAGCAAAAACAACTTTTTGATTTAGAACGCTCTGTGCTTTCATCTTTCTCAGAAGATTTTCACTTAGTAAGTCGATATAACTCCTGAAGAAAATGTGATATTTAAAAGAGCACATATTCAAAGGCCACTCAGCTATTGTAGGATCAAGATGCGGAGCAGTGATGAGGAGATAAATACTCAGTAACTGTTAAAAGAAAACTGGTAGCCAGCAACTCCTCTTCACACACAGGTCAAGGAACAGCTGTAACTACTGCGAAATGTTAAATTATGAAATATGTATAGTAGCAAAATTCTACAGGCAACATTAATTTCCGCCGGCCCGGAGCCTTATAAATTCGCTACAATAGATTGTAAACCATATTGTTGTACCAATTAATTGTCACAAACATTTTGCTTCTCCTTCTTAGGTGACAATTTGAATAAGTATTCTTATCTATTATACGCTGAACGTAGAAACTAATTCCAAAAGTTTCGCTTCCAAGTCCATCGAGTTCAAGCTTTTGGGTCCGTTCATACGATATGACCCAACCAACTCAATTGCTGTATGTTAATGCGCTGGACTACGCCGATGTTGGTATATAGCTCATACACGTCACTGTTAATGCGATGTCGATAGTCTCCGTTAATGAAGGCTCACAGTACTTATTCATCCACTTGCGACATAACCTAAGATTCTGCGTCATACAACAAGACAAGTAAAACCAACGTATAGTACAGTTGAATTTTCACTGGTAAAGAGAGAGGGCTTTATCATTGAAACTCTTGCTTAGCCCATAGTTACAAGCAATACTCTCCTCTTTATATCCATGTTGACATCATTTGTTTTGTTTATAGCATATTCGAGGTAAATGAATTCATCCATCACTCCAATATTATAGTTATCTGCGTTCACACAGCGCCTCAAGCGAACAAGCTCTTTGTACGTTGAAACAAATAACTTTGTTTTGTCCTCGCTTACCGCCACATCAATTTTTGCTGACCCCTTCCCAATGTTTGAGAACGCTGCAGTAACATGGTATCAGCCGTGTTAACTGCAGCTTTCTTCATAATCATCTGCAACAGCATATTAAAGAGGTCGCAGCATAGGCTCTCGCCTTGTCTAAATCCTCGTTTGGTGTAAATGGGCTGACTAAGATTTCTGCCCCATCTTCATTGAAGACTTCGTGTCAGTCAGCGTCATTCCACAAAGAAGTACAGGCTTCGCAGAAATTCCAAATTCGAACATGGTCTCATATAGTTTTTGCCGTATCGGGCTATCGAAGGCAGATTTATAATCGACAAAAAGATGGTATGTGTCGATCTATTTTTCTCATTTTTTCTACAAAATTTGTCGTTGTGTGAATATCTGGTCAGTTGTTGATTTACCAGATCTAAAGACACGCTGATAAGGTCCAATCAGGTTAGTTCAAATTGGTTTTAGTCTTTCACATACCACACTCGGTGCGATAATTTTAAGACACACTGGGATCCTCTCTTTTGAACACAGGACACGGCGCACTCATATTCCAATCATTGGTATTTAGGAACAGATGCAAGCGGTTTATCATCTCACCTCCACCGGCATTAAGCAGCTCTGTCATAAAATTAGGTGGGTCAAAAATCTGTTTTCCTTGGGCCTTCTGAAGAATTTGTCGTAGTGTGAATATCTGGTCGATTGTTGATTTGCCATGTCCAAAGCCACACTGATAAGGTCCAATCAGGTCAGTTAGAATCGGATTTAGTCTTTCATATATCACACTCGACGCGATAATTTTAACACACACTGGGATCGTCTCTTTTGAACACAGAACACGTCGCATTCATATTCCAATCATCGGGCTTGCATTCTTCGAACCAACTGGTATTTAGGAGCTGATGCAGGCTGTTTATCAGCTCATCAACACCGGCTTTAAACAGCTCTGTCATAAAAACAGGTAGGTGAAAAACGCCATCTTCTCTTACACAATATATCCAATTATTTTATTTTCCCGGGCCGCTGCTTATATACCCAATACCATGGAAAGCATTGGCATGGATGGCCAGAAACGAAGGTGCATCAAAAATGGCTTTTCCCATACTTAATACATCGGGTTCTCCACTTTCCCCAATAAAAAATCGTGTGCCTTCACCCGGAAAAATGAAGATATGTGTATATAATTTTTGACATTATAAAATAAACATGCCTACAGCAATTGAGGTCTCTTACAAATTGCAGTAAGCTATAAATGGTAAAAATATATAAAAAATTCTGGAAAAGTGATCATTTTTTAAAAGATGGATTAACTATTTGTATAAGTAAGTTTTAAGTTTCTACGGAATCAATTTGCGCCAGTGGTAGTAACTGCAAAACTTAGTATTAAGAATGACGTATCGACTAAAAAATTCGAAACTGATAGTACTTTTCAACGACTACTACTACGCGGTCTCTTGAGAAGATAAATTGTGATTTTTTTTATAAAAAAAGCTCTGAATATTCTCATTATCCAAAGGTTGAGTTCAGTCTGTATATGCGAAAGTTTTTCCCCATGAAGCGATTTTATTAATCTGTGTTCCGTACTGAAGTGAAAGCTATCACAGAAGTTATCTCATTGCCAGATAACTTATATGAGCTAGCTTCTTCTTCTTCAATTATCTTTTCATTAGTAACCACATGTCCAATCAAAGGATGTCCTTAATTCATATGTTGTATCTCATAGAAATCAATCATGAGAAGTATTCGAAAATAAATTAACAAATGGCGAACAATATTAAGTGTGCCAATGTTTGCTAATAATATTCGTGGAATAACTTTAGAAAGTTGTAAATCTCTTTTGATTCGTAAGAAAAACAAACACATTAAGAGCGTTAGTTGTAAATATCAGGGAGGAATCCATTATAGGAATCCATTATAAATTTGTATTTATTGCCATAAACAGAAAGCGAAATAGGAATTAAGAGGAACAAACATGAATTATGAAAATGGAAATAAAAAATCATTTGACAAATTTCATTTGTTGGATGTAAAAGGGCAACAAAAAAATAAAGCAAAATAAACCCATTCCCTTGTACAGGGTTATCTATTTAATGATTTCAAAAACGCATAGATTTGCTATAAGCTGTTAAATACCTGTCAATTGAAGTGTTACTTATTTAGTAAAAGGTTTCCCATTTACGAATGTGAATCATTTAATAACCGAACTACACGTAAAAATGGTTAAAAATTTCTACAAAAGTGACGATTGAAATGTGAGCACTTTTCGTTTATTACGGCGTGATTATGCCATAATCGATTACGCCATAATCGATCTATTGTGCAAGGAATTTGCAAGATTATAAAGAATTCGGCAGAGATTGGAAGCATTACAAATAAGGTCAGAAATGTGCATCATCACAATGTACGCACTGCCGAAAATATCGCTTCTGTTTGTGAAGGTCAGGCAGATAATCTGAATTTCCGTTCATACATACATAGCGATATGATAATTGGCCTACAATTGAAAATTATGAACTGGACGATATGTGGTTTCAATAAAATGCTGCCACGAACTACACAACACGACCGATTTTTGCTTTGCAGCACGAAAAGTTCTCAGAAAGCGTAGTTTCACGTTTCAGCGAAATCAATTATCCACCAAGAACGTGCCATTTTTGTGGAACTATGTCAAAAACCATGTTTACGCGGATAACACTCAAACGTTGAAGTATTTAAAAACCAACATTCATCAAGTCAACGCCGAGAAGCCGCCCGAAATATGCAAACAAGTGTTCGAAAACTATTTCAAATTGCTGCAACCAATGCAGAGGCGGTCTTTTTAATCACATTGTATTTGGTATACGAGGTGTGTTTAAAAAATAAGGGGAATTTTTAAATTTCGATTATAATTTTTTTTTAATTTGGTACACTCGACTCGAAGATATGTCGACGGTTTTATCCATATAGCATTTTTAGTTCGTTCGTTTGAGGCATAAATAAGACAAGTGTTTCGCATGTTTGGCAATTTTCTGCCATCAGAAAAAATGGATTAAAGAAGCATCAAATTCTGTCTAAAAAGTGGAATTAAATGTTCAAACACACTTGAAATTTTGACAGTGGTGACAGTGATAGTACGGTGAGAGTACTCTGAGTCAAAAAAATGTTTACAAGTGGTACAAGTTTTTCACAGGAGGTCGAGAAGATCTAAATGACGATGCTCGCTCTGGACGCCCCAGCACATCAACAACCGATGAAAATGTTGAGAAAGTGAAAAAAATTGTTATGGAGAATCACAATTAGAGAAGTTGCTAAGGATGTCGGCATATCGGTTGGCTCATGCCGTGCAATCTTTTTTGGAAATTTTGGGCAAGAAGCATGTGGCAGCGAAATTCGTTCCGAAATTGCTGAATTTTGACCAAAAATAACGTCGCATGAGCACAGCTCAGGAATTTTTGAATAACGTCAACGATGATCTAGACGTGCTTAAAAGGGTTATAACTGGTGACATCCAACTGGATAAGGTCCAATCGTCCCAATGGAAGAGTCCAGTAGAGCAAAGACCAAAAAAAATCATGCCAATTTCGATCAAATGTGAAGGTTTTGCTCACTATTTTCTTGGATTACCATGGCGTAGTGCATCAGTAGTTCTTACCACAAGATGGTGTGGTAAATAGGGAATATTAAATTGAACATATGCGCCGTTTGCGTGAAGCAATACGAAAAAATGCCAGGAATTGTGGAAAAAAATGCATGGCTTTTGCATCATGATAACGCACCTGCTCACTCATCTTTGCTTGTGAGAGATTATTTGGCCAAAAACAACACCGTTATCATACCTCAGCCACCGTATTTACCAGATTTGGCCCCTGCTACTTTTTTCTGTTCCCAAGATTGAAGAGACCTATGAAAGGACGACGATTGAGGAGATGAAACCCGAATCGCTGAGAGAGCTCAAGGTCATACCAAAAAGTGCATATCAGAACTGCGTCGAGGATTGGAAAAAACGCTGGCATAAGTGTATTATATCTAAAGGGGACTGCTTCGAAGGAGATAAAATAGAAATTAATGAATAAATAAATATTTTTTGAGAAAAATGAAAATTCACCTTTTTTTTTTTGAACACACCTCGTATAATGGCAAGGTCCAAGCGTTATAAGGAAATAAAAGTTTCATCGAAATCATAGCTTTATGAGTGCTTTATTTAATTTTAGTTTTGAAACCGATATGTGGATAACCGGCTATATTACGCAGTACGTGACTTACAGTGGCGCGATGGTTAATACACGCGACCATCGTTCCATGATCGAGGGTTCAATGCCGCATACAGCCATGATTCATTTTTCATTTAATTTTAGTTGAGTGGCGGTCACCTTAATGTGTTTCAGGAACGCTTTGAGTAGTTGATGTGATGTGATGTTCGGAAACGCCGTTAAATTTTTGGTCCCGTTGAGTGAATGGGTCTAAAAATAAAATGTGAATAAACCGACTGAGTGTGATAAACTCTTTCATATCTCAGTTATGGGATGCAGTGAAATTTGTTTCTTCATATTACACTGTGCAGTTCAATGTCTCAAATTACTGTTCAGAGTCGTTCTGTATATTGTCGGTCACAAATTGTAAACTCTTAGCAGCTCTCAATAACGTTGATTGATCGGTTTGAAATGATAATGATAATAAATTAACTAATCAATGTGCTGCAGCATAAAAGTTTTCCTGTCAACGGGGGGTTTTTAGCAACTTAACTCGTAATGAATGCAGTGGTTGGTGCATCAAACCCAACAGCATGAAATGAAGAAAAATGGAAATTTACCTATCATTTTTCGCAGAAAGTAGGCATAAAACAAAAGTGTCAGCAATGCTTAATGGGCAATTGGGAATGCCTTCATCGATGTGACGACCCGGTTTACAAACCTTTCACTGTCATCAATATTATTATTACCTTTATTCTTCATTGAAAATAAGCCATTGCCATCGAATGTCACTTCCATGTTGTAATTCAACTTAGTTGAAATTATTTGCTTAATTCATTACGAAACTGTAGTGCCAATTAAATACATTTTTGGTTTGCCAAAAAATTCAATATAAAAAAGCTTTTGTCCCAGATTTTCGTAACAAATCCTAAAAATAGTTGTTTTCTTGCTCCTCTTGCAATATTACAGTATTTAGATTAATACAAAGGCAAATAATGGCAATGATTCACCCGGCAACATAGAAAAACTTGAACCACTTTGCCAGATAATACATGGCAACTGCATTAACACAACTCACAGCAAAAAACCAAACAACAGCAAATATCCTGCGTCCCACAGGCGAACTACAAGGACCCCAGCTGCAACCGAGGCTGAGTTGGAAGAGAGGCACCAACAGCAACAACAGCAGCAGCAGCAGCAGCAGCAGCAGAAAAAGTGCAAAATCATCAATGAAAAGTTTCCGCAGTAAATTGCAACGTTTTAATTTTAAACAGCTTTTAATTTTTAGCAAAATAAATATAAAACTTTACTTTTTTAGTTTACATAAAGTAGTGCAACAATAACTCCAACAAACTACAGCTAGCAGAGTAAAAATTTGCTAGTTTTATTTGACAACAACAACAGCAACAGTCAGCATAAGATCAACAACAACAATAAAGGCAGTGAATTAAACTGTGCCTTTCAAATGGGGACAGTGGGACGGAAAGGCAAATACCGGCTGCAAATTGTGTTTACCAATATTTTATATATTAAACATTTTCTATCATTATGGGAAGCTGGTCGTAAAAATCACATTTTGATCAATATTTTTGTAATTACATTTTATATTTATGGAGAAATTTTTATCGAAATTTTTTATTTATTCTAATAGCAATTAAATATACAGGAAAAATTTAGCTGAAATATTTTACTTATAGAAAAATTACTTTTCTCTTTTTTTTTTTACGTAGACTTTTTCTTTGTGTAGAAAATTTACCTGACATTTTTTGGTGTTTACGAAATTTGTCGACATTTGCAGTTTGCGGTAAATGTAGTCAAAAATTTTTACTTGTTTCGAATTCGGAAAACTTTTTGTATTAAACAAAAAATTTGCACTAATTTTCTACTTGCAAGAAACTCTGATCGGTTTTTTATAAAGAAAAAATTTAGTCGAAATATCCTACCTATACAAAATTTTCTTTTTCTTTCTTTTTTTACGTTGACATTTTCTTTGTACAGAAAATT
The DNA here is from genome assembly GCA_019455685.1 of Philornis downsi. Taxonomy (NCBI): domain Eukaryota; kingdom Metazoa; phylum Arthropoda; class Insecta; order Diptera; family Muscidae; genus Philornis; species Philornis downsi. Next base: position 6,011,709 of record JAHXMU010000136.1, on the reverse strand, counting down.
TCTTCCACATTTTTTTTTTTTTTTTTTTTTTTTTTTCGAAAACTGAAATGTCGATAGTTTTTAATATAAGAGTATGTTGTCAAAATTTCTTAGTTGTATCAAATTCGGGAAACATTTTCTATTAACCAAAAATAATTTTCAAAAGTTTTTTAATTTTAAAAAGTTTAATTGAAATTTGCTACTTGCGATAAACTTTGGTCGGCCTTTTTTAATTAAGAAAAAATTTAGTTGAGATATTCTACTTATAGAAAAACGTTTTTCTCTCTCTTTCTTTTATTACGTAGACAGTTTCTTTGTGTAGAAAATTTACTCGACTTTTTTATGTTTACGAAATTTGTCAAAACTTGTAATTTTCGATAAATATAGTCAAAATTTTTTACTTGTATCAAATTCGAGAAACACTTTCTATTAACCACAAAATTTGCTATAATTTTCAATAGAAAAGTTTTTTTAATTTTACAAGGTTTTATTGAAATTTGCTGCTTGCGAGAACTTTAATGAATTTTTCGCGTACAAGAAAATTTTGTCGAAGAACACAAAAAAGGTGTAGAAAATGTTACGCACTCATCTCTTCGTATGATACTACGTAGCAAATCTATTTACGAAATGTTTTGTAGAAAATCTGCTCAGAAGAAATTGTGTGTGCATTTTCCATTTTGTGGAGTGTTGATCACCATTTTCTCGTAATTACCTCGATTTAAAAGTTGCAGAAAATGCGTATTTTATTTTTTATTAATTTGTTTATGTAGCCAAAATTCAGTCAAACAAATAAGAGCTTCTTCGTTACAGGAAAGATGCACATTAAAATTTTGTGTTTGTAGAAATTACACTCAAAGTTTTCAGTCTATAGCAAATACTTTTAAAATTTCAAATTTATAAAAGTTTTATGGGTGAAAGTTTTATAAAAAAGTTTAATTTATAGGAGTTTCTATGTTCAAAAAATACCAACTAAATTTTCAATTTATTGAAAATTTAACCAACTTTTGTATAAAGAGAAAATTGCAACCAACTTCCTATAAATACAATAATTCTTGACAAAATCATACAAATGCAAAAATTTAAAAAAAAAGAAGGGTAAATCGTTTTCGACCAAATTTATTATGATCAGAAATTTGCACAAAATTTTCATAAATAAGGAATATCGAAATTCGAAAATTTGTCGAAAATTTTTCATATTCATAGAAACTTTGTTCACAGTACTTTTTAATAGAATTTTGACCAGGTTTTTCAAAAAGAAATTTTTAAGCAAATTTTCTACAAATAGAATTTTATTCTAGTTAAGAGAACAAAAAACAATCAAATTACCTTGAAATACAAAATCTTGGACAAATTTATATTTAGAACGATAACTACGATTAAAATTGATATAAATCAATAGTTTCTACCAAGTAAATATAAATTATCCATTCAATTTTCTACAGGTAGAGAATTGCGACCTAATTTCTAACAAAGCGAAAATTGCGGCAAATTTTTCTACAAAATTTGACTAAGTATCTAATAATCCTTCAACCAATATTTCCATCAAAGAGGAAATTTCTATCAAATTTGCTATAAAGAGAAAATTTTGTATGAACGATATGGAAATTTTTGACAAAATTTAGAACAGGAGAAAATTTTTTTTTTTCAAATTTTCTATAAAGACAAAATTTTATTCAAATTTTCTGTAAAGAGAAAATTTTATTCAAATTTTCTATAAAGAAAAAATTTTATCAACATTTCCTGTATGGAGAAAATTTCGAATAAATTTTCCAAAATTCAAACGACTTCTCCAAAAACAGAGGTTTTCGACCTAATTTCTAATAAAGGGAAACATTTTGACAACGTTTTCAACAAAAGGGGAATTTTGTGAAAATTTTTTATAAAGAAACTTTTAAAATATTGACGAAATTTTCTACTGTTACTGATTGAGACAGCAAAAATGCAATGACGTTAGATTCGAAAGGCAAAATTACTTCATCCGTGTATACGAAATGCCATTCACTTCAAAACTGACGATACGACTCTCTTACTTATGGACACAATCACCCATCAACCCCAGTTATGTGCTGACTGTCTCCCCTGCCCGAAGAAAACAGAACAGAATCGTTAATACCAATGCTAACAACCAGGAAGCAAATCCTTAACCAATATCAACATCATGGGAAGAAGACGGAGTTGCTTCCAAGCAGTAGTAGCAGCATTCGTGGCACCATTAGCAGCGGATAGTGTAGCTCCATCCATCCATCCATCGAGTATAATAACGAATTGAAAAACTTTTTTTCCATACAGCTTCACTCAGATCCCTGGATGGCAATTCCTTTGATTGTTTCTTGCGTACTTTTTCTGGTAGTTCTGTGTTTGTAGTAGTTTATATTTTGTTTTCTATTTGTCACTGTTGCAATTTCCCCCCCTCCACCTTATCGGCACTGCAACTGTAAGCGTGAAGTGTCGGTGATAGTCGGTGTCTGGTTATTACGTGAGATGGCAATAAATACCAAATTATTTGTTTTGAGAAGCACTAAAATGTCGGTCGTTTATTTAGAACAAAACTATGGTAGGACGATTTTTGGTAGCTTAAACTTTGGGTATTAGAATCATCTCAATAAGTTGACAAATTTAGATAATTTAGATGATTCGGACAACTTAGACAATTTAGAGAATTTAAAAAACTTACATAATTTAGATGATAATTACAATAATAAGCTTTGATATTTTTGAAAATTCGGATAAATTAGATTTTTGATGGGTAATTTAGAATATTACAATTTTTATAATGTGAATGAATAATATGAATGTCATTAATAGTATGAATAGTACGAATAGTATGAATATTATGAATAGTACGAACAGTATGAATAGTACGAAAAGTATGAATAGTACAAATAGTATGAATAATAGTATTAATAGTGTGAATAATAGTATTAATAGTGTGAATAATACGAATGGCATAAATAGTATGAACAGTACGAATAGTATGAATATTGTGAATAATAGTATGAATAGTACGAATATTATGCATAGTATGAATAGTAAAAATAGTATGAATAGTATAAATAATATGAATAGAATTGAATGGTATGCATAGTATAAATGGTATGAATAGTATAAATAGTTTGAATAGTATGCATAGCACGAATAGTATGAATATTACGAACAGTGTGAATAGTATGAATAATATGAATAGTATGAATAGTTTTAGTAGTATAAATAGTACGAATAGATGAGTATGAATAGTACGAATAGTATTAATATTAAAAATAGTATGAATAGTTTGAATAGTATAAATAGTACGAATGATACGAATAGTATGAGTATGAATAGTGTGAGTAGTATTAAGAGTATGTATAGTGGGAATAATATGAATAGTGTGCATAGTATGAATAGTAAAAATTGTATGAATAGTATGTATAGTATGTAAAGCATGAATAGTATGAAAAGCACGAATAATATGGAGGCATAAATTTCATGATTATTGTGACTATTATGTGAAATATAATGAGGATGAGTGGTACAAATATTATGGATAGTACGAATAATAGCAGTATCAGTAGTGTCAATTTTATCAAGAGCATCAGTAGTGAAATTATAAATAAATAAAAAATATCCAACATTTTCGAATTATCAATAGGTATCGATACCGTCAGTATCATTAATAATCAACATTACTAATAGTAGTATAGTCACGTTGGTAGAGTCGATATCAACAATAGTATCACCAGAGTTTTTCCCTATGAAGTCTACAAATGTAGTATTTACCATAACGTGATACAAGGAGATGGCATTATCGGCAATTTGCTGTTAAATGCTCTTAACTTCCTATAATAAGTATGACTACAGTGATTCATTTTTTTACAAAATTTTATCCCATCTCTAGGGGGAGCACTTTTCCCACCTCCTTTGTGTTCCATCTGCATAATCAGCAACAATCTAAATCTCATTCATCACAATATTAGTGTTGCTGCCACTGCAGCTGCCTGCGTTGAGCAGTTGCTACAACTTTTTTTTTTGTCTGTTAGTGTTACTAACTTTTGGCCGTTACAGACCAAACAAATAAACTAAGCCCACAGCAAAAACAAGAGTAATGCATCCCACCTTAGTACTGCATTTTGGGCTGCTGCTTTGAAATTTCTCGATGCCACAATATCAAACAGTCAAAGCCAAAGATGACGAGCACAAAAAAAATTCAGAGCTATGAAAGTAAGAAAGAGAATGGGGGGGAAAAAGAAAACCTTCATTACTCGTGTTGGTGTTGGCGTTGCCGTTGTTGTTGTTGCTAGCATTTCCAATGATGTTGTGGTTAGGAATTTGCTACCTTTTGTTGCATGCGAATCCGCAAAGAGAACGTCGGTGTCGGTGAGGTGGTGGCCGAACAATTAGTCAAACTTACGTAAAGTTGCAATTAAGCCTTTATTGTCAACGCGGGTGTAATGCGGTAACTCAAAAGTGTTTGCAAGAACTTTGAACAGTAAGGGGTGGGGAGGGTGGTACACGAGAGTCATGAAGAGCGGGGGCGTACAAGGGGAGAGGTCTAGAAAAACTTAGCAAAAACTAAACGAAACCAAAAAGGAATCATCGTCAGTGTAACTCAGTAGCGGACAGGGAATTACACAGGTTTTCTTCGTGAATGTTTTTGCAATCAGCAGTGAATTGCGTTGCCTTTAGTTTGATTAAATTTATGTTCCAAAAAATGAGTTGCATTTTTTTTTTTTTTTTTGAAATATCGTATGCCGATTATTTCCATTTGTGAAAAAGCCGCAGGTAAAGTTCACTTTGCCAAACATTGCTTAACAACTTTCTCACTCATTTCGTGAGATGATTACCCAGTTAGTAACCAACTTTAATAACCATATTTTATCCATTATTTCTTTTGCGGTGTTTTAGAGGTCTTTCTATAGGTTTTACAAGTTTTACAGGTTGAATTATTTGGAAATACAAAAGAGTGCCAAGGAAAGTCAACAAATTTCGCTTTAGTAATTTCGTCCGGTCGTGGCTCGCGGCTATTGTTCGAATGGTCGTGGATTTATACTCACGTACAGTCACTTATCGTTATTTAAGCGGTGGCCACCATAACGTCTCTGACGACCACTTTGAGTAGGCGAGTAATCGACAAGTCTGGTAAACGCTTCTCAAACTGTGACTTTCGGAGTCGTTGTAAAACTGTAGGTCCCGTTGAGCAAGCCTAAAAACAGAATGCGTGGAACCTCACTGAATGTGAGAAAATATCTCAAATTTCATTCAAGGGAAGCAAGAGAATTTGTTTTTAATTTCGTTCACATTTCTATTCCCGTCAGGATGCAACAGTTCCTGAAAGTATATATGTATATTCTCTGCTTCAGAAAAGAAAATGTATTTTTTTACTATTTTCATATTAAAGCGTACATGTTAATATAGCCAATTTATCTCCCCTGATACCTAAATGATGGATTTATATTTATTTGCTCCTGCTACTACGTTTAAACTGCGTTAACTTTTGAGAGAATTAGAAACCCAAAGACAATTTTTTTCGTAACTGATCACATTTGTCATTTAAATTTCTAAAATAATGGCAACCAAAACAAAAAAAAATGTCTGTGGAACAATTATTTAACCCAGCTATTTATTAGAGAATACAAAATTAAATTAAAAAAAAAAACAAGTAAATAACACTTCAAATGACAGCTATTTAAAAGCTGACAGTCTTGTCTGACCGCTAAATAGATAGTCCTATATATAAAAATCTAAATGCTTTCTGGGAGTGCTTTACTAGTATCTGAAAGAGAAAATAATATGAGAAATTAGGGAGACATTTTATATTTTATGAAAATGTTTCTTTAAAAAAAAAGCGTAAAATATGCACAACAATTTCAATATTCACAGCGTAAAATCAAATTGTAATTTTGTTTCCATTCCCAGCCGTAACAGTGGTATACGTAGGACATATGGATTATATTGCCTAAGGAAACCTGTCACACAAATCCAGGCTTTTCTATGGTGTGCAGAAACCAGACTAGTAATTTGAGCGGATGAATTAGCTTCCAATAGATAATATTGCATTATTATTGTCGTATCATTGTGGTCCTATCATTGTACCACTAACGACGCTTTCACACCACTGTGCTCCCAAGCAGCGAAGCAACAAGATGTAATTGAAATTGTGCTGGTGGCGTGCAAATGAGATGGGGTAAATGCGGTCCTCTGCTGGCCTTCTTTTTTTGCGTGTGTACACCAATGACGATCATAAGGAAATCAAACCTCAATAAACAGCCATGATGGGATTTGGGCATTGCTGTTGATTTTTCATGTTTTCCAACATGGCCGGCAATGGAAAGCAATGACTCGTAGGATTTGCTGTTGATTTTCTTTCTCTCGTTTGCTCGGACTACACAAGCACCTGGTCCAGCCAACAGCAACTCCTTCCGTTCAGCAAATTTGAGTCCATTAAAAACTTGTAACCATTCAATAAATGTTAGATTCAAGTACGTAATATAAGGATGTACTTTGCCGGCTCCCAATATTGTAGAAAATTTATAATTTAACGAGCCATAAATGAAATTTGAAGTGCAATCTTTGAAAGAGTAAAAGGGGAAGAGAATTAGAGGGAAGAAGAGAGAGTTAGAGAGATGAAGGGAATACAATAAATGGCTAAAAGTTGTTTTCTAATGAATTGCAAACTTTATACTGTTATTTTTTTTTAGTTTTGCTTTCCTAAGTAATCTTTAAATGCGAATTTCTAAGGGATATGATGTGAATGAGGGCGTGAAGTTATAAGAGCAAACGTAGTAGCGTAAGGACTAATGTGGGCATCTTCCTTTGCAGGCGAAGAACTCTGTGAAATGCAGCACCAGCTCAAATCTTCTGTACAGCCTGCAGAGATTCGTTTTTCACTTGCATTGACTTTATTTAACTGCATTGGTTCTTCTGGGAATAATAATGTTCATCCAGATTATCATATTTTATAGATTGTGGGTTCAGATAACCTAGAACATTGTATTATACGCTCGTAGCTCGCTTGATGATTCATGTAACAACACAATAATTTATCTTCCATTATGTAAGTTTTTGAAGTTCTGAAACTGTTTATTGTAATCATCACTAAAATCATGATCCCATTAATGTTCAAAAATTTAATAAAATCGTTCCAAACTAATGTGTCCCCATAAAATTAATGGAAAAAATAAAGGGTTATTCTTTATCCGATTTCGTCACGTAGCCCCTACATATTTGCGTCTCTGATCATATTGGCACCGCATAGGTGATTATATGGGGGTCCGCAGCAGCCAGCATTATTTTTTGTAAGTATTTTGGTCCAAGACTCTTATCCGTATCCATAAAATGGGAACGTTGGTTAGTTGAGTCGGTTTGGGTAGTTTTTCGAGCAATGTTTCAGAAATGGTTACCATAACCAAACCCAGAATAGCGTGGGCAATTAGAAGCTTTCATCCCTTCAAGTCACCCGGACCGAATATGATTTCGTCGGGTGAACTACAAACTGTGGCGGATATGCTGATGGCTTGAGGAACTCTATATAGGCTGTATCGACCTAACATATATCTCTGATAAGTGGAGGGGAGACTGATTGCGTGCTGAGGTTGCTATAGGCGAATATCGCTTCCAAAGAATTTTACGAGAGAGAGGAATTTAAAAATCAAATAGTTGTTATATAGTGGTTATATATTCTAAAGTGAAGAAAAAGTAAAACCCACTTGTTACAATAGTTCACGGAGAAAGTCCAACTTTATTTCTCAGGAGCAAATTAACTACTACTTTCGGGGCTCAAATGTCGCAAGCACGCATGATGTATCTTCGAAAGAAGTTACACAGCAGAAACAAAAAATGAGAGCGTTCTTATTGGAAATAGTTCATTTACAGTATAGTTTGTAATTATTAGTTGAGGTCGGGCGTAAACAGAGACCAAGGTGGTCTCTATTCCCAAAGGTAGATGAGCTGGGTAACCATCAAGAAAAAAATCGGTATAACTTATTTTATTACCACTTCAGAATATTGTATGGATATCCACTTTTCGTTTTTAAGTAAAGTTAAATAAAACACACATAATGACATGATCTCAATGATACTTTTATTTCATTATAGCTTGGACCTTGACATTATGTACGAAATACAATGTAATTGAAATGACCGCCTCTGAATTGGTTGCAGCGGAGGATCCTTTTGAGATAGTTTCCAGAAGAAGAGGGGCCAATGATACCTCTAGACTATAAGGCGCACCAAATAGTCACTTTTTCCGGATGCAGTGGAAGCGAGTTTGAATCACTACTTTTACAGCAAGTTTTAACCATTTTTACGCTTTATTCGGTTGTTGAACTATCCATGTTTGAAAATGCAAATCTTTCCCTAAATAATTAACATTTCAGATGACAGTTATTTTACAGCTGACAAGCTTGTCAGACCGGCTGTTTGAAGTCACTAAATGGATAACCCTACACATTTCTTACGTAAAAGAAAGGTATCATAGATAGGTATTTTTGTGTGAGGAAAGATATTTTTCCATGAGAACAGTTAATTTTCTATCAGTTAATTTGTTCGAAAAGAAGTTAATTTGCTATGAAAAAATTAATTTTCTATGAAAAGAATTAATTTTCCGTGGAAACACTAAATTTTCTATGTGAAAATGCATTTTTAATAAAAATTAATTTCTTACAGAAAATTGTACTCTTCCTAGGAAAAATTTTGCTTTTGTATAAATATGCGTAGTTACTTAAGAGGAAACGTGATTTTCTAAGGACATGTAATTATTTATATTTCCACATTTGTTAAAAAAAACGTACGTCTGCAAGGTACGGTCCCATGGAAAACAAACATAAATTCTTTTCCATCCCATTAATGGATTATGGAAGAGCCTCTCTTGTTAAGTAAGTTTGCATATATTTCATTTTTGACTCACCAAACGGCACCTACAGTCTCAAGGCAATTCCAAGCGTCCGTTTTGAAGAGCTTTATTGCTCGCTAGTGGAAATGTTTCTGAGAAAAAAAAAAAAAAACAGCAGGCTGTTTTATGGCTCGAATCTACTATTATATAAGGGATAGACGCTTGCACTGGCCACCTCGCCACGTTCAGCCTTGTATGAGGTCATATAATTTTGATGTGATAAAATATAGAAAAAGGTAATTTTTCTTTACAAGAAAAAACGTTTTTGTATGAGAAGATATAAGATTATATTTGATATCGCAGCTTTATTTCTCATAATTCCATAATTTCATCACCTAAAAGCTGTTTTTTTCTTTCTGAAGATAATCAATGAAAAAGCAATCAAAAATAGCACCAAAAAAAAAAACAAATGCCATGGCCTTGCCTGCAGATGGAACCTTCTTCGCCTTCTTTGGACACGATTCTTTTATTTCAGTCCACTGCTTTAACTGTTTCTTAATTTCAGGTGTCTTGTCCATAGTTATAAATTGGCGCAGAAGTTTGGCTGTGTTGCAGTGAAACGTCGTCAAACCGACCAAACTCTACTGAAACATCTTCACGACGCTGTTTTCGCTATATTGAATGCAAGCGCGACACCCATCTTGCTCAGAGCTCTCTCATTTTCAAATCTTCGGTCAGTATATAATGTTTATTATCTCAGTTAGCTGAATACTGAAGGTGCAGCCCATTCAGATGACCATCCAATACCATTTTGTATGTCTGGCGTAAACATCTCAATTGGGCGATCACTATTGTGTTTATTTTGGCAGCTCGTACGGCCTCGTTTAAACTCCGCTACCCAATATTTTACAGCCGTAAGCGAAGGAGCAGACCCTTTTAGAGAAGAATCTATTTCGGCTTTAATATTGATTGGACTCAGACCTTTCAAATAGAAATATTAAATTACATGATTTTGGTCAATTTTTTCCATGGTTACAAACTCACTGAGGTGGTGGCTTGAGTCAAAACACTAAAGAATGTAGAGCCTTGAAACTTAAAACACGTATAATATATGGTTGCCACTTTTCACCAAAATAAGTTTTTTGAAACTACTGACGTCATCTATAAATCTGGTCGGCTAGTTTTGGGATTGCCGTCGTGGCATTCATATGATAAATTCCTCTACTAGTTCTTGCACAATTTTCTAAAGCGCCAGCTTTTTTCGTAAATGAATACTATACGAATTTTCTATTGACAATTTTACATTCCTCTATGGGAAGGTAACACATGTGTTCCATTGAAAGTTAAGCGTTTCTAAGGTGCTAAATAAACCGAGTTTTTTTTTGAGCGACCATACGTACGTTTCAAATTTCACTGTGAAAATAAAGTGTTATAAAGATTATTATAAATCATGTTCGCTGAAATTATGGGATGTCATCTATAATTCATTTTTGTCTTCTTAATGCCATGTATTCAGTCTAGGTCCACCTAGCTTAATCGGTTTTATCCTGTGATGTGAGTATAGAGTCATATTTATAATACCATAAGAAATTCTATTCTCACTGGGACTAAGTAGGTCTTTATCGGTTAAGGTGTGTTTTGAAAACCGCAGGAAGCGATGGGAACATCAGAAAATTTCATAAAATTGACTTCAAGACTGAGAACGTAATATGTCTACTACAACTATTTCGAACTGAAAGTAAATTACATTGAAAATAAATTTATTAAATTTGACAGATAAAAATACAACTTCCTCTGCTAGTTTAACAAGCACAAGTTAGGTAATCCTTTGTCTATTAAATTCAAACTAAACTAAATGAATATACCTCATAAATTACTTATTAATTTTCGTTTACATCAGTTTTGTTTTTGTTTTTTGAAATCCTATTAATATTTTATTCTTCGAATCAAAATTATTGCCACTTGCCTCATCTAATTACCCTTTCATTAAATGCAAATTTTTTCCATTTGCTATTATAGCTGAAAATCCTGTGGCGGTTAAGCTCCTTAAAAGTTTGCACTTTGTGGTCGAATAACGACTTTCACCGCAAACTGTAGACATCACATCCCAAATCACCTGGCCGTTCCCACTGGCAATACTTTAGCTTTGACCGACCATCTTTTATGACAGCTGTTTGGTATCCAAATGTAATTTCCTCTGTCCATGACTTTGGGGTCTATCGCACTATTTATTATTCCCTTCCGTAATTAGAATAGTCCATTATTTTTTCAGCTTGCTGCGTGGGACTGCTTACCAGTCATCAACACCAACGTCAGGCGTTTTCTTCTTACTTCTTACCCCTTTAGATTGTCCCATAGCTAAGTAATGTCTGCCACCCGGTGTGCAAAGACTGTATACGCTTGTCAAAGTTGAAACCACCACTTGCGGAAGGTGGGGTGAGGAGGGATGGAAAGTGCAACTCCTTTTTTCAAAATTTATATATAAGCGAGTACTAAGAAGGAAAAATGGAAATGAATTTTTTAATAATTAAAAACATCTTGTATCTCATGCATAAATAATGATTATAAATTGAACATTTGAAAAAGAAACCAAAAGTGTAATTAAAAATTTTTCATCTTTTAGGAGGGTAACATGAGGAGGGTAACAAAAAAAAAAGTACAAATACAAAATAAAAAAATATAAAACAACGAACTGTAACTAGAACTATTACCAGGATAACCCAGAGAAAATAAAAAGAGCAGGAAAGTTGAAACAATTGAAATTTTTGGAATACTTTGAACAATACGGAGTGTTTGGGAGACATTTTCAAATAAATAAATGTAGGTGTAAGTCATGAAAGAGACAGCAGCCAACTCCATCGCCGGCGGCATTGAATTTCATAGCCAGCACTCAGACAGTGAGAATTACAAATGTTAGCCTTAAAATTTAAGGCAGTCTGGCCTGAGGGTTGAGCGGCTGCGAGACTGTTCGGATCATGTTGATCCCATAATCTCCTTCAGCTTGATAGGCGGCAGCTGCTGCTCGCACCAGTCGCTGGACTGCAGGGGGTTGAAACTGGGAGTAGGTTAGCTACAGAGTTTGACCAGAGGCTTTGTCTTGTAATGAGGGTGACAAGGATACACACGGGCAGGTCTCGGATTCGTGCCCTGTCTTCTGTATCTTTTTGATGTCTCGGGGGATACGGAGAGGCATGGGTTTTTCTTATGTCTACATTTCATGGTTGCCGAACGGAAGGGGTTTGGAGTTTTTCCCGTCTCCCACCGGTGAGGATACTGCATGTTTTCAATGTAGTATCCAATATAGTACCTGGGGTCTCCGCATCTGCAGGTATGTAAAAATGTCCAATCTGTATCCTTTTGTTACAGGGCGACCAATCCCGTGAAAAATGGTGTATAAATCACAATTTGGTAGCAGCTTTTGCTTTGGAGATGCGAAGCTCCGACCGGTGAATTCGGCCGGTTGGATGGGGATCAGGAGGCTCCGGGACAGAGTTCCTGCCTGATCATTTGGCATAGGACCCCCAGTGTAGGCATCACGCTGGTTGTGGTTGATACCAAAATCACTGATAGAGACTTTGTGTTCGAATGTGGAGTTGTATTGCAACCGAGTGCTACAAACCCATAGAACAGCAGAGGTGGTAAGATAGGCGTCATCTCCGCCAATTATGTTCTATACTAGCATAATCAATTTGGTATCTTTTGGCTGGAGGAAAGGGCTGCCAATTCCGGTAACAGAAAAATTGTCAGCCCCTATTCGTAGGTAGTTAAGTTTGACCCGGTACTGCCAAGGACTCTTTTTGTTTTACATTTTGTTAAAAAAAAAAACATTCTTATGGATTTTGCCCTTCTGAGCTCGAAAACGAAGTCGATTTTTCAGTAAATTGTTTCGTTTTTCAGAAGAGCGTGAAAAACTAGCGTTACCAAATTGTAATAGTGGGTAGCTTGGGGTACAGGATTTTTTTTCAAATATTTTTGGATATGTTTTGCAAAAAAAAAAAAAAAAAACTGCTAAAACGCTGTTTCAAACATTTTTACTGAAATTAAACATAAAGAAAACAGTTTTATGAAAAGTAAGAAATCATGGTTTGGTGTGGAAACTTGCAAAACATTTTTCGCAAAGACCAACGTTGCTCTATTGAAAGTGTCTAGCTGGGCACCCAAATAGTAATAAGTATTTAAATGAATTGTTACCCTTAAGTGCAACCCTAAGAATTATAACGAAGAAACGAACAGAGATAGAAATAATAAGAATACGTGACTTGTAATCAAGACGTCAAGCTAACCCGAAGTTAATAATAAATTATATAAAAACGAAAAATCTAATTTTGTTTTTATTTCAATCAACCCGGTTTGGATAATTATTTTATTCGCTCCCACCCCAAACAGAAAGCAAGCGCGGCATCCATTTTCTGCACAGCTTTCTCATCTTCATATTTTCGGTCAATGATAGATAGATAGATTAACGCTGTGCCATTGACTTCGGATTTTCACCGAAGCAGGCGGATAACATGCAGACAACACTGTTATCTTTCCATTTCACCAAACGAATACCTGTGCTTTTCATCTCAAACGACTCTGAATAACCTCTTTTCATTGACTTTAAAGATTTTTTATGAGCTAGTGGACTGCATGCTGGAATACGATTTTCGATATTGTCCAAATAAAATGAAAATGGTAACGATTTCATTTGGTCGGTGAAATCATCAATCATGTTGACTAATGAGCCACGCATTTACCAAACTTGGCTTCATATTCAGCATTGGAGCGAAGGTTGTTTCTCTCGCAAATTTCGAGGTTTACCAGATAGTCCGATGCAAAGAGACCAAAACCTTATATCCAAAACGTAATGGCTTGCCTTTAATAAACTGCTTACTGCCATGTCTAGCAAAGTAGGTTATCATATTTTCATTGAAGGTTATCAATGAAAATATGTCTAGCAAGTAGGTTATCATATTTTCTTTCGAAGTAAAGACACTGCAAAATCTCTTGGAATCGGTTTCGACGCACGATGCTGCTTACGAGATTGTTGCGAATAACTTCATCCTGACTTCATAAATTCCTATTATTGGAGTAATAATTGAAGCCCGTTACTATCTGTATGCCGACTGTCAGATTTGAGTTCGGTCTACTGTTGCATATATTGCACTTTCTTCACAAATGTGCGTCAGTATTGCATCATCAAAAAACTTTTCAAACGGGGAAAATGAGAACAAGAGATGATGAATCATTCCATATCCACCAGAACATCGTTTCATTGTTTCGTGGCGGTAATACAACATTGGAAGTTTAACGGCGAGACCTACGTTAAGCCCCCGCGGACTCTTAAGTTATATTTAAACCAATTTACATTACAAACAGTCTGCCAAAATGATTGTTAAACGTACGAATGTTTTTTCAAACTCTATCAGATATAGGTGTTTCTGAATGCTGAAATGTATTTTTCTTATCCAAGACTTAGTTTTCTTCTACGAATAGCCACTTATCTCTGGGAATAAGTTCTTGCCGACAGAAAATTATACAAGAAAGTAAAATCATTTCCTATCCGAATATATATTTGTTAACGCCAAAATGTATTGCAAAACGAGTATTGCAGTGGCAAAATGTACTTTTCTATTGGAAAATTACTTTCGTTACTTCTTCATATTTTACTTTTTATTAATACGATATTGCATGATGAAATTTTTCCGAAAACATTTCTGTATCAGAAGACGTAGACCTTAAAGCGAAACTGCGTTTTTCAGTGTTTAAATATATCTTTCTATCCGAAATGTTCTACTGCTCTTTGAGAAATGTTACTCTCTATAAGAAAATTTATTTTTCAGTTGCAGAAGGTAAGTTGCTAAGAATTTATCTCCGTTTCTAGGAAAAAATTTAACTTTCTACAAGAAAAATTAATGTTCCACTAGAAAGGTAAATTTTCTACTAAAATGATATCTTGCCGTAAGAAAGGCTACCTTTATTCGAACATCTACAAAAAGGCAGTTAACGCTACCAAGTTACTACTTAAAGATGCTGAAAGTAATCTTCTTTTCAGATCTAAGCCGATGAAGAATTCCTCTTAACTTTTTATGTGGTTTCAACAGGATGGTGCAACTTGTCGCATAGATAAGCCTGTTACGGCGATATTGCAACGAATGACCCTAAAAAGGTGATCATAAGAAACTGCAAACCCTAACATCCCCCAAGGCTTTCTGACTTTACTGCATCTGTTATTTTCTTGTTTGGTTATTGCAGGAATGTAACTAACAATCCATTATCTACCAATTTAGATGAAATGCTTTAGTTCAAAGCATTTAAACAATAAATTAGGCAATTTCCACATGAAACCTCCATCTCTGCAGTTATCTAGAATCCATTAATGGGCCAGTGCTAATGCTCATGAATGCAGTGACATCAGCGAAAGTTGAAGTTTGAATTAGGGAATGAACAGGCATGTCAGAGGTGTAGATGGTATATAGTATAGGGCCTAGTATACTGCCCTGAGGAACTCCTGCTTAAACTTTTCTTTGAGTTGAAACAGAGTCTTTCGATTTTACTACAAAAGATCGATAAAGATCAGATAGCTCTCCAGGAGCTTGTGGGTATTTGCCGGTAGAAAAGAGACTATTTGGTGAATAAGGCCTTCATGCCACACTTTATCAAAGGCTTGGGAGATGTCTATAAAGAGAGCTCAGCAATATTTCCTATCTTCGAATGTTTTTCTGATCTGGGTTCCTATACGGTGTACTTGCTCCAGGTCTGGCAAAACTGTCAGCTGTTAAATAGCTGCCATCTGAAATGTTATTTATTTAGTCAAACGTTTGCCATTTACGAATATAGATCGTTTAACAACGCAAAAATGCGCACAAAATAGTTAAAACTTACTACGAAAGTGGTGATTCAAATGTGGACACTTTTCGTGCGTTACGGGGTGATTATGGTCGTAATAAATGACTTACTGTGCAAGGAATTGGCAAGATTATAAAGATATTTGAAGCGGCTGGAAGCGTTACAAATAAGCCGACAACATTGCTTTTGTTAGTGAAAGTGTGGCGGATAATTTAAATTTGTCAATTCAATGGCATTCTCAGAAATTAGGCTTATCTTACCGGTTATTATGGCATATTTTGCTTTAGAATTTGCACCTCCATCTACATAGAGTCAAACTCAGGCAACATTTAAAGCCAGTTGAATATTCACAACGTCATAGGTATGCTGATTTGTTGCTACAACAACAGGTTTTCAATGCTGAAAAAAAAATTTTTCGGAAAATTGTCACATATGGGACTCGGAAAATCTAGAAGTGATTGTGAAAAAGTCATTGCAGCCGCAAAATGTGACTATTTAGTGCGCGTTATAGTCTGGAGGTGTCATTGGGCCGTATTTTTTCGAAAACGTTGCTGAAAGAGCGGAACTTTTTCTGCATTACAGGTTGATTGTGGTCGTCATAATCGACCTACCGGGCAACAAATTGGCAAGATTATAAAGAAATTTAAAGAGACTGTAAGCGCTACATATGTGGTCAGGTCTGTGGTTCACCGCAATGTACGCACTGCCGAAAATATCGCTTCTATTGGTAAAAGCGTGGCGGATAATTCGAATTTCAATTCACAGCACTATGATTTTGGTCAACAGTTGAAGATTATGAACTGGATAAGATGTGGTCTCAACAGGACGATACCAAGAACCACACAACATGAACGATTTTGGCTTAATTGAATGAGAAGTTTCCAGAAACTGTAATTTCACATTTTAGTGACGTCAACTGATCACCAACACCATGCGATTTGACGCAGTTAGATATGGTTTGTGGGGCTCTTTCAAAAACTCTATTTATGCGAATAATCCCCAAATGTTGAAGCATTTCGAAGCCAACATTTGTCAAGTTAACACAAAGATACCGCTCGAAATGTGCGAAAAAAATACAGAAAACTATTTTAAAAGTATCCCCTGCTGCAACCAATCCTGAGGAGATCGTTTAAATGACATTGTATTTCGTACATGATGGAAAAGTCCAAGCATTGTAATGAAATAAAAGTTTCATCGAAATCATTGCTTTGTGTGTATTTTGTTTCACTTTATTTGAAAACGAAAAATGGACATCCCATTATTTCAGAATTGTATTGGTTTGGTTTTGTTGGTGCCATTATCTGCAAACTTCTTCTGCATCGTATTTTATTGTTCTTATAATAGGTTAACACCAGTATAATCGATGCCGATGTCTTATATAAAATTCGCTTAAATCTCAAATGGTATATCGGAAAAGAGTACACTGTACACCGCTTGTAAATGGAAAGTACAAGCGCATTCGTGACATAGGCTAAAAATATATGCAAATATTCAGAAAAGATACTTAAATATGCCTGGGGTAATCAACTGCTGACCTGCCGACATAATGGAATATGCCATATTTGAACTGGTTTGTAATATAATATGATATTATATTTGTCTAGTAAGTAGTTCACGCACGCCGCAGAGTTTTCTGGGTTCCTTAAGCCCCATTTGTCTCATGCATACAAACTCAAGTTGCCAGTGTTCACATCTGGAGAAAACTCCAGCTAAAGCGTATGTAAGACCTCTTATGCAAAAAAAAAAAAAAAACGAAGAGTATTGGGGGGAAACATTTCATTTCAAAGATGCTGTTGCCACATAGCGACGATATTATTTGTTAAAAACTTTATTTGTAGCTGCCTTTATACCCGTCCATACGTGTATGTGTATGTTTGCACATCACTCATATTTTCCAGTTTCTTTATAGTCAAAATAACAATTTTCTACTAACAAATATAATTCGAAAAAAGCACCGCTCTGTACTCGTAAACGAATGTATGTGAAACTCTGTTGTTGGTGGGTATCCCTTTCTTCATTCACATTGCATGATAACGGCAACAATGCACTGAGTGTGCAAGCAAAGTGTGGAAATATAAGAGTAATAGTTTGTCTATATATTTGTATGATTGAGGAAAAAGCTTCACACAAACGTTTTCATAACCATGAACTCTTTCAAAACAGCACTTCTGCATAGTACCCTACAATTTGGTGAAGGTTAAGAGGTAATACTCGAGATTGACATTGAAACGATAAGAGTTAATATTATGTAGAAAACAAAAACATTATGGAATATCCCGATTGCGGCAGCTCACTAAGTATGTGGTTGAGGAAACAGCAGCCTCTACAAAGGAACAAATTGTGTTTTTAAACCGAACTGAAAATAGTACAGAACTGATGAATTATACAGAATTAACTATAGAACAAAATTTATTTCCAAAGACCACAATGAACTGCAACAAAGATAATATGTTGTATAATAATTTTTTTACATGCCCTGTAAAATGAATCAACTGCTGTCCAGTAGGGTAATTCTTAGTCGTTTCTATTGGTCTGCGGTTATACATTTCTATTTTATGTATTTGCATACAGTATTTGCTCATTTTGTTGTTACATCAAAAATGTTTCAAGTTCCTTCTGCTGGGACCTCTGCGACCACACAGGACTGTATGCAGAAAGATAGAGGGGGAGAGAGAGAGAAGACGAATCATCACTTTTTGGTTTGCAATAAATAAATTATAAAACTGAAAGTTTCCTTTTCGTGGTCATATGAGCAATGATGCCATGAAGGTATGGTGCACTTACGAGAAGCTAGAGATTTGAAAAGGGGCCTAATAAAAGGCCGGGATAATTACACTGTATCCAAAAATTTCAATACTTCAATGCATTACGGTATCACCGGGGACGTAGGTGACTGTAGAGATATATATTTTGCACTCAAAATGCTTATGGGGTCAATGTGTTTGCATGACAGGATGTCGAGTATCGTTCTATAGACGGACTGTCTGCAAGCAACTGCGAGATTATCCGAAAAAGCTAAAGAATAAATGCAACTGCAGTCGAGAAAAACGACGGACGTGGAATTATGATTTAACAAACGGTTTGGAAAGTGTGTACATTGACTGACAGCTATTGCATTATGTTACCTTAGTATGGTTTCTTGCAGACACGGCTCTCAGCCTTACGTCGTAGGTAACCCTGTCCCGATAAGCCCCTGGCAGGGCTTCAAATACGTTCAAAAATCATAACCATACAGTTGATGATGCAGGTTCAATTGAGATAATTCATAAATAATGTTCGACCTGGCTCTGAACATGGATTTTTGGGCAAGACCATTTGAGAGGTAAGCGGTCAAGCAACTCAGGTGATGGCGTAAAGCAAACGGAGATAAGGGAAAATGGAGATCACACTGTACTCACAGGTGCTCGTTGTCGTCGCTCCTTCAGGGAAGAACGCTCGAAGGAGAACATAATCGATAACATAATCGAACATAATCTCCATATAATGATCAGTTATCGAGGAAAATGAAAGACAACAGAAAAACAAAAAAGAAGTCACCCGAGCACTGTCTCATATCTCGGAAAAACCTACACGGAGTCATGGCGAGGCTACGCCTGTCTCCACGTTTAAAGCCAGACCAAAGAAAGAAAAGTGCCTGCCACGCGATAAGACAACACGGTCAAGGATCTACGGGACGATTTAGCAGCAACTGCAAAAACTCGCCGTAAAACTGGACGTAACAAGAAAAATGTTCGCAATATTAACTTAAAACGACGCTTTGAGGCGGTGATCATTCAGATGATTGAGAATCACAGCTACTTCAAAGTGCTAAGTAATATATGGAGCCTGAAGGCTCAGAAATTGTAATGTGGAAAAGGATAAATTCCGGGAAAACATAAAGGAAGTTCCATAGCATGCAAATGACTTCGAACCACGTGAAATTTTACCAGAGTAAGACGCAAGAATGGAAATAAGGCCAATAATGAGATTGGCATCAACTATTTGAGGAACTGCGCGTGGATATTACCAAAGACCTTTAAAGTCTTGGTTATAAAATTGCTATTGAGATACTAGGTGGAAAAGCCCAGTCGGCCTGATGAATGAAAACACATTTGAGCACATTACGACAACCCTCTTTCCTATCATGAGATTAGGGAGGAAAATTGCTACACTGTAGATATCACTGAGATTACTCCATTCCAGAAAACAGCTTTAGGTCTTTGACAAACAAAAAGGCATCTGGTCGTGATAGTACTCGAACCGGATAGTAAGAGAGATTAGCATTTAAAGGCTTATTGAGCATATAGAGTGATTGTCTGGGGGAAACCATATATTCAGAAGTTTGGAAGAGATAACAACTGGTGCTCATAAGTTAGAGAAATGACCATCATAACAGCCGATATCACAAAGACCACTGATGATAGAGAGACTAATCTAACCACGATTAAATGAAGGGAAGGAATATAAACGGGGGTTTATCCTTTTGCTAAGATGGCTTCCGCAGTTAGAGCATTGAGAGATGCGACGAAGGCATTTGAGGCCAAACAGCTGGTGGGTCATCATTTCTTCTTTGGATGTTAGAAATGCTTTTAGCAGCCTAAGGTGGAAATATGGACCTTTGCGTGTAGCAGTATGTAATTAGGATAAGTGAAAACTATCTGAAGGATACAGAGCTTTTATATAATACGAGTAACGGACCTAAGAGGAAATAAATTACTTTATGATTAAGACATATCCCGTTGGAAATAGATGTGGATAACAATCGCAATTTAGAGGGCAGTAAAATACCTGAGAACTTGTCTGAACCGGAGACTTATGTTTTCAGTCCAAATCCAGTATGTGACCAACAAGGCCGCAAAAATCAGTTGAGCAGTCTAATGGCAATCATCGGAGGACTGTTTTTAAATAAGCACAGGTTTTGATGGAAATTCTCAGTAGTACCATACTTTATTTCATTTCATTTTACAATCCTTACAGACTAAGAATTGATATAACATATTTAAAGAAAGTTACGTAAATTTGTAAATTATTTTATTTTAAATATCTAAAAAGGAGCAGTTTAAAGCTATTTCTAGACATATGTACACTCTGGGTGTTGAATTGGATATTCATTTCTTGCAATCCCATTTAGGATATTGAGTTTGATAAATCCGCTGTTTAAAGCACTATGCTGGGCATAATTTGTAGAATTGAGTATTACATTAAATGTATAATGATATTTAAGTCATCTCGGTGGAACATAAAATGGTATAGCGATAATAATTCAGGACAATTAACTATACCGGTCATTACATCGAAAACAAATAACGAGGTATGTTAAATGCGGCGATATTGCAGTGGCTATAAGCCTAGTAAGCAGCACCTGCAAATATAAGAAGGCACAAAATCACCAAAGTTAATTGAAGAGAGAGCAAGTTTCAGAAAGACTCGCTGAATTCTTTCTATGCGTGATATATTGACTTGGCAAAGGGGACTGCTAACAATAGAGGCATATTCCAAATTTGATCTTACACAGGAAGTATACGAGTACACTATTTTTAAGATATGTGGATCGATTCATACGGAATAATTTCTTCTAATATACGCTAGTATAGAATAAGCTTTAGGGACAATATAATTCATGTGCGAGATAAAAGTCAGTGACGCTTCATAAACAACACCTACATCCATTTTACTTTCAGCAGTGAGGAGCCTGCCTCGTCAAGTTTTGAAAACCAGTTGAATTGGACTACGAGACCTTGAAAATGCCATATAGACACATTTTGGAAGATTTAATGAAAGTTTGTTGATGGAAAACTAATCAGGAAGATTATCTAAATTATTCCGAAAGTCTAAAGCCTTAGAAATATTTGAAATTTTGTGATATATTTTTAAGTCATCTGAATATTAAAAATACACTTATTTAAAACAGTTAGAAATATCATTTACAAACAAATTAAGCAACGAAGTCTCAAAATACTATGGAAGATATTCGCAATCACTAATAACGTCTTTACCTATTCTAATTGACAAATACAATTTTAACCACTTTAACATCAAGGAATGAAGTCCTATAGATTGCAACTTAGTACAAAGAGCACTATGAGACACTTTAACAAATGATTTGACGAAGTCGGTGTGAACTGTTTCAACTGGATGTCCAAATCCAAATGCAAAATGAAAAATAACATTCTGTTAAAATGCTTGAATTTGTTGTGGTAAGTCTACCGGGATAAAATCCATGCTGATATGGTGATATGATTGATTTTGTAAGAAAAAATAACTTCTTATAAATTTTATAGTCACAAATTCCGAAACATTTGTTAGCTTAGAAATCAGTCTGTAGCACGTAACCTTATATTTTTTATCATCTTTAAAAAGTGGTGTTATGGACGGTGACTTCCATCTATCAATAAAAACGCCTTCCTTTAATGAAGAACTTTCAAATATTTTTAAGAGCAAAGGTTAGTGAGGAGGCACATTTCTTTTTTAGATAAACACAAATCCCGTCAGAATTCGGTAGCTAGCATGATTCCCTCATACACCTCATCCTCAGTGAGTTCTGGGACACCAATGTCTAGCATGTCAAACAAATTTGAATATCTACCTGTATGAACCGATGAAGGTACAACATTTGATCTAAAAAATTAGCAAACAAATTAACAGAATCACTGCATGACCTTGAAACAACATCACCAAATATGTTTGCGGGAATTTCTGAAACACTTCTTTTCCAATTAACAAAATGCCAGAACGACTGAGGGTTATTTTTAATTTCATTCTGTTTTTGCAATATAAATTGATTATATAAAAATTTATTTAAGAAGTTAAATTCTCTCTGCTAATATAAAAATTTTTCAGTAAACTTTTTGTGAAATTTGTTGCGTAGTTTTTTAAGTTTTTTAAGGCCTCTTTAACTGTATATTGTTTCTACAAAATTCGAAAACTGTATCCAAAAATAAAATGTAGGTTTACCCGAAAAAAGTGTACCCAATCAACGTCTCAAAATTACAATTAATTTAAAGTTAAAATTAAAAGTATCAGTACTTGTTGAATTATCTGATAAGATTCTAATACAATAATTGTTGAAATCTGATGCATATTCGATGCCGAAATTGCAAATAAACATTACAAAAAATTAAATTTACAATAATGTGAAACAAAAAATAAAAACAAACAGCGAGGTAATCTAATGCAGATATGATTAATTTGAAGCAAATTTAAACTGAGTAAACTATCAATAGAATTAATTTCAAAACTTTCAGTAACGTTGTAAGGAAGTAAATTGTCATCATTACCAATATTCGACCAAGCAATGTTTTTAAATTGAAATCTCCTAAAACGCAAATACGAGCATTTACTGGTGTGATGTCTTCAATATGATATTTATTTACCGACTGATAGTCGAGTTTCTATACAATTCGTACATACTTTTGTATACGCTAAATTACTTATATTCAATTATATGCTTAGGAGTATGTTCAGTTAAAGCTAATTACATGTATATAAATAGAGTCTTAAAGTAATGATTGTACAGTACGGCTGTTAAGTACAGGGCTGGGAAATATACCACAACTGGCAAATTTGATTCCAATTCAATAATATTCAACAGATGGCATCGGACAGTTCTTTACTACTATTTGGTGGGATATATGAGACACAAAAACACACTGCAGGGCTGCAGCCAGAAATATATACCGCCAACTGATCAAGAAGGCTATTCTTACAGTCGATATCACATAGCAAAAAATTACAACTATTTTTTACCGGAAGTGAAATTTGGGTTAAAGCATTCAAGATGAAAAAGAGAGCATTTCCTTTCACGTAATGTAAATGCTTACAGGGCGTGGATAATTTAGGAAATGAAGTAAATGTTGTCTCCGTACTATTTGTAGGAAGAGGAGAATATTGTAGAAGCTGTCAAGCACAGCTTTTTCGCATGCACACGCTGACTGTCTAATCGTCAGAAACCAGCGATATTGGAGGGTCCAACTGTGGTCGATAACTTGGAAAATTGGACAGCGGTAGTACTCTCAGTAGAGTGTATGCTAAAATACAAGAAGATAGAACTTGATGCCGCCGAAGATAGGACGGGAGCTTGGAAGTAATCCAGCAGGCGAAGAAAACACACGGGGTGAATAGTTGCCCAGGAAAGAGACAATGGTCCATATACTACACTGGTGAATCCGATAGTTTCCGCATTTTCCGCATCTTCAAAAAGAAGCAATAGATATGTTTCCATACTTCAATGTTTTTATATTTCAAAAACTTTAAACTTCCTTAATGCGAAACCTTTTCCATTTCCTTAACTGCTGAAAGGATAATTCATGTTGTACGAAAACTAACACTAAAGTAAATTGCTCGTGTCTTGGCAGTTACATTTCCTTCCTTTTGCCTTCATTTCTTCAGTTTGTTGAGTTCACCTCAGTTCTGTGAATAAAAGCAGGCACCCCAGAAGGACTATGTAAGGCGAAGACTTAGTCCTGCTGGTAGTCGAAATCGTACATTTCAGTTTATTTGCCACCGCATTACCTATTAAAATAACGTTTAAATATATCATAGTTTTGCGCTTAAGCACTTAACACTATGTTTTCATTAGTTAAAGTATCTGGGGAGGATAAGTCATTCACTCATACGCCATACGATACTAACTCACTTCTATACGCATACTCTCTCTCTCTCTCTCTCTCGCTCAATCTAGCTACCTCTGTCTCCCTCACTCTCTCCTACGCTGTATTGCTTGCACTCTGATAGTTTTACATCGCATAACGATGCGACTGCTGTCCTTTGTGAATCTATGAGAAGTTTCCAAAAGGATATTTCGCAGTTTTATGCTAAGGCCAAGTAAATGTATGCTCGAACAAATGGTTGCGGTTTGAAAGGGTGAAGAAATGTGAATGTGAATGTGTTTTGTGGCGGTACTTAAAATAACAAAGGTGATTTTGTCAACCGCATTTAATAAAACTTTATTAATGGCTCAAGACCATGAAGTTGAAGGCGACATTAAACTTTTACGTTGGGACCAGAATCGAGACGGAATTCTGAATTCAGCCGCTAAATGTCAGGTTGTCATGGTATACGTTTTTTTCTTGGACAAGAATAAGTTATGGGAAACCTCAAAATAGTTGTAAGAGATTAAAGAGAAATATATCAATAGAGAAAATACTTTTTGGAGGGAATTGCTTAAGACATCCGAAAAGTGAGCAAGTCGTATGACTGAAGGATACTATGAGGAAGTCTTCAGCATCTTTGTTGTCAATTTGGGAACCGTAGCATTATGTTTGGTTCATCCCACAGTGCCAGTTTTGCTTACCAAAAATGGATTCTTGGGAACATTGTGATATACCACAACCTTCATAAAAGTGAACTTCTTACCCATTTGAAATTTGAGAATAGGTTAAGGTGGGATTTTATAAAATTATCAATGTTAATCGCGAAATGAATCTGAAGATGTCAGATTTTTTAGAGATCACTGCAATAAATTATTTAACAAACTAAAAGAAATTAGTGAAGTTTGTTTGTTAATTCAAATTTCCCACAAATAAGAGAAACGGAGACAGATAGAAAGGCAGAGATCCTCAAAAATACGGTACCTGTCCAGTAAGTGTACATTCCACATGTGTTTCATACACACCTGATATTTTATTGATCCGTGCAGATGCCGATAAGAAGTCAGTTATCGCGCGTACCAAAATCCAATCTTTGTCTATAGACGAGACTTATAATATATCCTTCCAAGGGTCTTTGAATGCAAAATTTGCTGTAGCCTTTACCCTGCGACTCTACACGTGTAATCGTTTTTTAGACAAAATTTTTGAGAATTGCTCCTTGCTCCAAAAAATGTATAAGTTTTGTCTTATTCTATGTTAGCAATTGCATTATGCTTGATGTAGGTTCATGTAGTTTTGGCAAAAGTTCATGATTGAGACGCATTATTTGGCCATGAAAAACCAGGATAAAAAAAGCACAGAAAGACACTGAAAACTTTAAAGTGGACTTAAGGGATTTTGTCGAATATTAAAGATATTTTACAACTTCGAATTTATGGAAACTATCGGACAGAAATCTGCAATCTTCATGCTGCAGATTGCAATCTTCATGTTCAAAAAACGGTGAATTTTCATTTTTCTCAAAAAACATTTATTTATTCATCAATTTCTATTTTATATCCTTCAAAATATTCCAGCCAGCGTTTTTTCCAATCCTCGAAGCAGTTCTGACATGCACTTTTTGGTATGTCCTTGAGCTCTCTCTGCGATTCGGTTTTTATCTCCTCAAACGTCGCAAAACGCCGTCTTTTCATGGGTCTCTTCAATCTTGGAAACAGTAAAAAGTCGCAGGCAAATCTGTTGAATACGGTGGTTGAGGCATGATACCGGTGTTGTTTTTTGGCCAAATAATCTTTTACATGCAAAGATGAGTGAGCAGGTGCGTTATCATGATGCAAAAGTCATGAATTTTTTTCCACAATTCCGGCCATTTTTTCGCGTTGCTTCACGCAAACTGCGCATATGTTCAATTTAATATTCCCTATTTACCACACGATCTTGTGGTAAGAACTACTGATGCACTACGCCATGATAATTTAAAAAAATAGTGAGCAAAACCTTGAAATTTCATCGAATTTGGCGTGCTTTTTCTGCTCTCCTGGACTTTTCCATTGGGACAATTAAGTTTTGGTTTCGATATCACAATTACACGACTCGTCACCAGTTATGATATCATAATCATACGAGTCGTCACCATATGATTCGTCACCAGTTATGACCTTTTAACCGAATCTGGATCATCGTTGACATCATTCAACAATTCCTGAGCGATGCTCATGCAATCTTATTTTTGGTCAAAATTCAGCAATTTAGAACGAACTTCGCTGCTACAGGCTTCATGCCCAAAATTTCCGAAAAGATCGCATGGCATGAGTCATCCGTTATGCTGACATCCTCAGCGACTTCTATAATTGCGATTCGACGATTCTTCATAATAATTTTCTTCACTTTCTCAACAGTTTCATCGGTTGTTGATGTGCTGGGGCGTCCAGAGCGAGCGTCGTCATTCAGATCTTCTCGACCTCCTGTGAAAAACTTGTACCACTTGCAAACATTTTTTTGACTCAGAGTACTCTCACCGTACTATCACTGTCACCACTGTCAAAATTTCAAGTGTGTTTGAACACTTAATTCTATTTTTTACACAAAATTTGATGCAACTTCTTTGATCCATTTTTTCGATAGCAGAAAACCGCCGAACACGCAAAACACTTGTCTTATTAATGCCTCTCACAAACAATATATAGGGTTATCCATTTGGTGTGGCAAGCCTTTCAGCTGTTAAATAGTTGTCATCCGGGGTCTTATTTATTCAGTGAAAGGTTTGCCATTTGCGAATGTGGATCGTTCAACAGCCGAAGAATGCATAAAAATAGTAAAAATTACTACGAAGTTAGTGATTTAAACGTGGTAACTTTTCGTGCAATACAGGGTGATTATGGTTGTAGTAATCGAGCTACCGCGCAAGGAATTTGGAATATTATAAAGAAATTTGAGGAGCCTGAAATGTACTTACTGCGGAAAATATAGCTTCTATTAGTGAACGTGCGGCTAAAAATCCGAATTTAAACTCAGAGTTCGTATGATGGCCAACTTTTTCTGGCTTGAAACTATAGATTATAAACCGGAAGACGTGTGGTTTCAACAAGATGGTGCCACGAGCTACATAACACGACACCGATTTTGGCTTTATTGCAGAGAAGTTTCTAGAAAGCGTTTTGGCGACGTCAATTGGCCAGCAAGATACGGCGATTTGGAGCAGTTAGACTTTTTTTTGCGGGGTTACGTCCAAAACCGAGTTTATGCGGATATTTCCCAAATGTTCGAACATTCAAAAAGCAATATTTGTGAAGACAGCGCCCCAAATGTGCGAAAAAAATGGTCAAGAACTCTCTCAAAAGGATTATGTGGCGCAACTAATCCAGAGGCGGGCTTCTAAGTGTTATTTTATTTCATCCATAATGGCAAGGTCCAGGCATTATAATGAAATAAAAGTTTCATCGAAATCATGGATTTGTGAGTGTTTTATATAACTTTATTTGCAAACGAAAATGGATAACTCTGTACCGGATACTGTCTTAAGAAAAAATTGTAGGAAAAAAACCATTTTGTTCTTTTTTTGTTCTTCGAGCTCTTATCGTTTAATCATTTGATATGGGACTGAGTTCAACGTGTTTCCAGAAAATGTTGTGAATTTAGTGTGCGTGGAATACATAGGGTTTACAAAGTTTGCTAAAATTTTAAATTAAAAAAAAAAAAACGATTTAAAATCAGATCGTATTAAAAATAGGTTCCTTGACAATTTTCTGAAATAGGTTGTAGCCAAAGTAGAAAATAACACAAGTAAATACAACAACATTTACATTAATGATATTGATTTGTATGCCCAGTACTACGAATTGAAGGCATACTAACTTCCTGACTCCATTTGTAACGAATATCTATATTAAAATCATAAGTTCGAGCCCTGGTATAACCCCCCAAATCTTTCTTTGAGTTGCGATTACTTGAATGTGTGTGACTGTCACTTCTAATAGTATAGCAATTCCGAATTGCGAGTTCATTGGGATTTCCCATATCCCAAACATAATCGTTACTCATACGCCCATATGTATTCCGCTAATATATTATATCTGTAATACGTATACGCACCCAAGTGCACAATGTTGTTATAAATTCCCAACACTTATACGCCCCAAATACTACCGTTTTAATGTTTCACCCCAACGGACAGCCCATTCATGCCATTCTCTACATAAAACTTATGCACAAATTCTTTTTCGCCTTACAACGAAAACAAATTATGTTTCCTTTTAAACAAATGGACCTTCTCAAATATCCTAAAGCATTTGTGTTCTTCAACTCACATTTCCTTTTCTTTTTTCCCGCTGTCGCTTTGGTTGGACCATTATTGAAATATAATTGTATCTAGAGTTTTGTTGACCCGTCTTAGTGGCGCAGGTTTTCATCACCAAACTATTTTCCACTCCCCTAAATTCCGAAGTGAAAAGGCCAATTTAGAGGAGAATATAACATGGAATGAAAGAAAGAATAGAATAAAAAAAAACTACACTGAAATATAATTTGTGATTTTAATACATTTGTAAACAATATTAAAAGAAAAAACTTGTACATAAAAAAAAAAAAAAAAAAAAAAAAAAAATACAACAAAGAGAACAACTCGAAAAATGTGTAAAGGAAAAACGCTGCAGTAAACTTTTTTCTCGTTTGGATACAATCCAAAATCATGTTATACACTCAGAGGAACGGGCAAATATTCATCGGAACACACACAAGTTTGTGGATAAGCTTAAATATGTTTGTGCGAATGCAACGTTTGAGGGATGCCGACAAATGCAAGAGAGCCTTAAAGAGGAAGGTCAGAAATGATCAGTTAAAAAAGTTGGTTATTTTTACAGGACAGGGTTATTTCTATTATTTTCATGAAGGCTAATAAAAACTATTAGAATGATCGACCTAGTGAAGAATTTTCCTATTGAACCCGGTATTTTATTGCATGTCCCTGGTTAGAGTAAACAAGAAATTTCATAATGTTTGGCATAATGTTGGAAAGTGATTATTTGGTCTTTCACTATGCGAATATATTCAATAAATATTAAAATATGTGAAATATAGATATTCAAGAATATATTTGGTAGAAACTTAACAGCCTTCCAAATGATGCGTTATATATTTATAAAAGAGGGTAAACCATTTTTCAGTTTCAAAAGTAAAGTTAAATAATACACACATAAAGGTATGATTTCGATTAAAATTTTATTTATTATAATACTTGGACCTTGACATTATGCACAAATGTGGCCGTGGATCCTTTTGTGATAGTTTTCGACAACTTTTTCGCAAATACATATGTGCAATATGAATATACAGGAATATATTTGGTAGAAACTGAACAGGCTTCCCAAAAAAAAAAAAAAAAATCGACTATCATACGGCACACACTGTTATCCGCCACACTTTCACTAACAGAAGCAATATTTTCGGCAGTGCGTACATTGTGATGATGAACAGGCCTGTAATGCTTCCAGTTCCTTTAAATTTCTTTGTAATCTTATCAATTACTTTGACAGTAGGTCGATTAGGACGACCATAATCAGCCCCTAACGCATGAAAAGTGCTCACGTTTGAATCACCACTTTAATAGTAAGTTTTAGCTATTGCAGTGCGTTTTTTCGGCTCTTATATGATCCATAATATTTAATGGCAAACATTTCACTAAATAAATAATACTTCAGGTTACAGGTATTTAACAGATGACAGCCTTGCCAAACCGACAGTTTTGAAACCACTCGAAAGAGTGCTTTTCTAGCCTTTTAACAAATCAGTAATTTGCAATTATTTTTAATTAAAAATTAAATTTTTGATTGACATTTCAATAACTGTTAGAGATATAACGAAGCGTATGCAATATCTTTTAAAAATTATGATTTAGTTTTATACGGTATTGATGCTACAGGCATTTACTTGACAATCGATATCTTTGTGCATTCAAATCTATTAATGATAATGATTTTCATGTTTCCTACATAAATTCCTACTATTTAAACCTTTCGAATTCCTTCCTCAGTGAGTCATCTGTAATCTTTTTAAGATCTCAAAAACGTCGTCCTTCCAATGAAATTTGGTCGCCTTGCGCTTGTGTCACTGACGAAATTATGTTCCATTAAATGAGTACTAGGAATTGGTCATTTAAAAGATCCATTTAAACGGATTGTTAAAATCTTTTTCGTAGCTAAGCTGACGCAACTCTCCTCTATACTGCTGCTGAGTTTGAGCGCAGTCTGTTCTTTAGATTGCTTACAGTAGTCGACTTTGTCAATTCGTCTTAAGTATGGTTCTTGATTTTTAAAGTGGATAAAGGTATCGAAGGTGTTGCATTAAAAACAGAGTTTCAGGGGCCGAATGTGCTGATAATCTCGTAGAAGGCTTACAATGAATCGACTTATAAATAACACATATGAGTACAGTGAATTTAAAAATGGTCAAGATTTGGCATAAGATTTGCCTGGCCAGAGGTCGGCCATCACCGTCTCCAACTGAAGTTACCGTCGACAAGGTGAAGGAAATTATAACGAAGAATTGTCATTTAAATTTAAGGAAATCGCTTTCTGTATCTCACAAATCACTTTATGCTATTTTCGCTACTTTTGCAAAATGAAATGTGTTGCCTCTTGAATAATTTCTAAAGACCTGCATTTCTTTAAAACTCAAAAATCGTGTAAATATGGCTGAAGATATACTAGAATAAGTAGATTCGGCAACCACATACGTACAACTAATTTTAACTGGTAATAAAGATTTACAAGTTTCATAGGCAAGCCATCCAATAAGCTTTTTGACGGCGCCTGCCAACTGAGCGGAAACCGGAGAGACCACTTCAAATTCAAACAAAATCAAGATAATGTCGACAGTTTTCTTTGATTATAGTGATGTTGTGCGCTCGAAATTCTTCTCAGACCGATTGGAGATAAGTAATGAATTCAATATTCTTATGGTAAATAAAGAATTCAGTATTTCTAGAAAAAAAAATTGCCAAAAAAAGCCAAATTTGTGAAAAGAAAAACTCATCGATTTTGCACCACGATAACACACTATCTCACAAAAAAAAATTCATTGAATATCATCGAACAATTGCAGTGATGTCTCGAAGCACTAAAACAAAACATAAAAGATAATTCGGGGCGAGAACTAAAGCCTTTCCCAGTAAGTGCGTTTGAAAAACGTTCTGATTATCTGATTATCCACTGGCATAATTATTTTGTTTTAGAAGCCTATTTTAAAACAATATAATAAATTGAAATGAATGCTGAATATTTTCTGTGTAATATCCAATTACAGATACTTTTTACAATCAATCATTTGATGTAGTTTTTCGTGAGTCTCGCTTCGAAAGTCTTACTCACGGTGTGTCGCCACACATGGGACTGTTTTTATTTGTATTTCCAACAGCCGGCGCCTCTTTGGGGAAATCAGACTAATACCGGAAGGATTAGTCGAAGCACCTTTCAGATAAGAAACATATCCTCTTGGAAAATTTCCTCAGTGCTTGCTTCTTCACCCAGCCAAAGTACCTTTGAATTCACAGGTAAGAAGTGAACTTCCTTTCGGATAGGAGTGAGGCCTATCTAGATCTAGATTTTGCAAGTTCCCGCATTACCTTCAGGAGAAGCTGAAATAACGCAAGACCACTAAAAACACGTGTTCGGGCAACCACAGCAAACACGATGCCCCCACAAGCGGTCCTACACACGACGATACTTTCTACAGAAGTCCATGAAGGTTTTCACGAGTCTCGCCGTGAAAGCCTTACCCACGGTGTGCGACACACTGGGCATATTACAATGCGATTGCCAACGGCCCACTGGGATAGCCAAGCATAACTTGGACTATCTAAGAAAGAGGGCTGACAATTTTGGTACTACCGCAGTTGTCAACCCTTTCTTCGCAGCCAAGGGATACCTAATTGATTATGCTAGTATGGTATTATGTAGTATTAATTCATCATCACATTGTATTGATTGCTCGATCACGTTATAGTGGTGCAAAAACCAAATAATTCACGTGCTAAATTCAAATAGCTGACGATTAACAGGAAGCTGTAATTTTTCAATTACCATATGTCCACATATTTTACTGAGTATTTTTCTTTAGAAGACAGGCAAAAAGAATTCATCTAGTACAGGTATGTAACTTGGATGATTTTCTGTTCATTGGAAGGGAATGATAGAGAGAGACAGAGAGGGAGCTCCTACAACATCTTTCTAATTCCAAGTTGACGTGTTTATTCCATTGACGGCGAAACCGAGACAGAGAAAACCATCCGGTATTGTTTTCAAGAAGCCGTACGAGCAGACTTTTTGTTCTTCCGAAGAAAGCGGTTCAATAACATCCTCTTTCTCTGCTCGTCTTCCTAGAATCAAGTTGTCGTTTCATTTTCTTTTTCTGAGAAGGCTGCTGTAACATTTATATGGGTCAAAGAAAAGTTTTATTTTTCCCTCACCTATGTTATTGGTTTTGTTTGTATGAAATACTCTAACATTTTTCTGTGTTATACCTCATTCCGTCTGTTATCTTCCATATTATTTGAATAATTTTCCGAAATTCAAATTTTCGCGTGCAACTCTTAATTAATAGACTGCAGTAACATTAATTATACCTCAACGCAGAGGAAAGAAAGTATACAGCATTTGATATGGCAAAAATGTATCATACACGAGGAAGCACCTAAGGTACCAAATATCCTTTCACTAAATGCGTTTCGTGACGATTGAGCCATGTTCGTCCGTCTGGCTGGTTGTTGGACGCGTTAACTGCCGTAAAACTTGGCACAGCTTACCATATTGTCAGAGCGTAGCCAGTGATTTAAAAAGAGATATGTCGGCTCACATTTTCTGGAATCTCTCATATAAATTGACCAAATTTCCGAAATTTAGTTTTTGCTCTGTATATTTATATTTATGTTCATTGCGTTTATCGACAATGCTTGACAGAATTTGAAAAAATCCAGCGAGTAACCACGTCCTTTCTGGTAAATTCCATAAAAATGGACCGTTTAGCCTTTATATAGAGGGTGACGCACGAATTGTGCTACAAACACAAAATGTAATAACTTTTTTTCTGTGTCAGTAATGGGCTTATTTGAATGCTTCGAATACCGAAAAGAGGATTTGGATGGTGCAGTGGTAACATGTTTTGCTGTCCTTCATTTCCATTCAAAGAGAATTTTAGCGGGAGTTTGGCAGCACTCCCCTGAGTAGATGGACCATTATTTGGTGGATAAACATATTTGTTGAATCTGGAGGTATCCCACAAAGGCAGTATCATCGAGATCCCTATGTTCGGGTTCAAGGCATAATCCAAATCCAAGCAATTCGACAAGAAACTTATGGGTAAAAATTTAAGTTAGCAGACGGTCATTACAACCGATAATTCATGATGGCTTAAAATTGTTTCCGTGCAAAGTCTAATTTACAAGCATTTGTTAAAAACTGAATGCTTGCCTATGTCTGATGAGGCTCATTTTGATTTGACCAGCAAATTGTAAACAAACAAAGTTGTCGTATATTGAGTGAATCTAATCCAGAAATACTCCATGAGACGAAATTGCAGCCAGAACGAGTCACAGGGTGGTGGTTCATCAAGGTGCATTGAGGGGCCATACTATTTTGAAGGAAACGGTGTAGCCGTTACTGTAAAGTTGAAGGGTTTCTTTACTCAAAACTGCACTGAAAACGTATCCGTTTCAACAGGATTTGATTCCACAAATGTATAGTAACTGCACACATAGTCAGACCAGTTATGGCAGAACTCCAACGAAAAATCCTCAAGCAAATTAATATTCAAATACTTCACTTATCGCTAGCCCCTAAGGTTACCTGACCTGATAGCACCAGACTTTTTTTTATAGAATTATATCAAGGAAAGGGTTTGAACACCAAGGAAACCAAGGAATTTGACTGAATTGAAGTAGTCCAATAAAATAATAATTGAGACGAGATCGATTTCAAGATTTTAGGTCACAGTGAATAATTTTCTGATCAGGTGTCGAATATGTGGGAATGAACATGGAGGACATTTACGGTCTGCCATCTTCAAAACCCATTAACTATGTGAAATAAAATTGAATTTTCTATAAAAAAAACATATATATTAATTAAAGCAAGGTAGTTGAATTCCTTATTGTAGCACAATTGGTGCTCTACCCTGTATTTATAAATTCATGTCTCTTATAAGGTTGCATAAAATTTAATCATATTTGTTACACGTTGAACGACTGCCAAAGTAAAAGCTCGGAATGAAAATAGGGGGGCATTTTCACACCTCTTCTGATATCTCCCATAAAGATTTTCCTACTTTCGAAATGCGTTCTTTTATAATTTCTGCAAATAACACAGGTTTATTTACTTATTGTATTAATTTAGAATTCTCTGTAAATCCGGAGAAAAATTGACCGATAAACCGAGCCCCTTCTGATACCTCCCACACAAATTATAATACCAATTTAACACATATATTCTTAGCTTAGTGTCTCCCTAGTAGTTGTTCTGTATTCAGTAAAATTTAATGCACGTTATACGTTTGATGAAGTAAGTTTTAGGAATGAAAACAGAGGACATTGCCACGCCCATTCTGGTACCTCACATGCAAGTTACAGATTTAGCCCATATGTTTTCAGATTCCTATCTTTCTCGTAATTACATTGAATTCAGTCATATTTGAGAAATGTTTTGGTTTTGGTGAAGTAAGTTGTAAGAGTGAAACCCGATGATGTTGTTGCATCCATTCTGATACCTCTAATGGCACCATACATACAAATTGACCAGTGTTTGCTCTCTATTTTTTCTCTATGAAAGGTCTCCGAAAACGGTAATGTTGCTCTCCTTACAATGGAATTACTGCGAGACATCTTTCCACAACAAGTTACTTCGAGAAATGGTGATGTTGATTGGCCTTCAAAGTCGCCTGATTTGACTGCTCCGGACTTCTTTTTGTGTGAATATCTGGAAAGCAAAGTTTATGAAATTAATGAAATACCGCGTGAAATATGTGAGAATGTAATGAAAATGTGCTCAAAAGGGCTCGCATTTGTGAAGCTAACAGAGGCGAACATTTACCTGATATTGTATTCCATACATAACTGCCGACATTAAATAAAACATTTATCAATATCAGATCAATTCTCTTTATTTAATCAAAAATTATAAACAAACAATTATAATTTTTTTTTTTCTACAAGAATCCATCGATGTATCATATTTCTTCTGGCATTTGGAACCAACACAATAGTCTGTTGGGTGAAGTTATATAAAAGTTAGTTTAACTGGTTGAGATTTCTACGATTAGGACTATTATATAAAAATTGTATACCTATATATGCTCGAATAGATTTCCCCATTTTCATGCAATTCCGCCACTAACTGACTAATAAATAGCGCAATTTTTGTGAATAAACGGAAAAATATGAATTTTTCATGATGTGGGAATTTGGCACTTGTATGGGCAAGTATTGCGGCTAAAGAACAACAAAGCTGCGGACCCTAAGGGCCTGCCAGCGGAACTGCTTAAAACTGGTGGCAATGAACTGATAAATAGCCTACATCAGCTCCTAAATACGATTTGGAAAACATGCCCGATGATTGGAATTTGAGTGTACTATATCCTGTGCTTAAATCCAAGTGTTTGTAAACATTATCGCGGTATCAGTCTTTTACCCATTGCTTATAAGGTCCTGTCGACTGTGATATGTGAAAGACTTAAGTCGATTCTAACTGACCTGATTGGTCCTTATCAGTGCAACTTTATACCGAGCAGATATTCACTCTATGGCAAATTCTGGAGAAGACCCATCTTCTACCATCTTCTCGTTGTTCGTTACTCCGAAACGGCAAACTCTGTATGAGGCCATGACCAAGTTTGGAATTCCTACGAAGTTTGTATGACTTTGTAGGATGACGCTGATTGACATGAAGTTTTCAGTGAAGATAGGCAAAGATTTTAGCGAACCCTTTTACACGAAACGAGAATTTAGGCAGGGCGACAGTCTTTCGTGCTGATTATGAGGAAAGCTGCAGTTAACACGTCTGGTACCATCTTTAACAAAGGCCATATGTTGCTCACATATGCAGATGGCATAGAGATTATCGGGCGAAAATTGTGAAATGTTACTGCAGCTTTCTCAAGCATCGAGAAGGAAGTAACGAAAATGGGTCTGATGGCAAACATGGACAAAACAAAGTTATTCGCTTTAACTAACAAAGAGTCTACTGGTTTGGGACACTGTGTGAGCGTGAACAACTATGATTTTAAAGTGGTGGAAGAATTCATCTACCTCGGTTTCGCTGTAAAAAAATCGAATGATATCAGCATGGAGATACGAGTAAATAGGAGATATTGCTTGCTAACAGATGATACTATGAGCTAAGCAAGCGACTCAATGATAAAGACCTCTCTCTACAAACAAAAATCCGACTGCACCGGAAGTTGGCTCTACCTGTCTTGTTATGTGGTTATGACACAAGCGGATGAATCATTACTGGCTGTTTTCGAGAGGAAAATACTCCCGATAATATATATACCCATCATCGTTAACGGAGAGTGTCGGCGTCGCATAAACAATGCGACATACAGCTGAGCTATACATCGACATCGAAGTGGTCAAAAGCATTAATATACTGCTATTGCTTTGGCTGGATCATGTTGTGCATATGGACCCATGTGCTTCAAAACGAAAAGTATTCGACAACGAACTCGATGGACGGCACAGAAGAGGGCGACAAAAACTCCGCCGGAAGAACCAGGCTCTTGAAATACTATCGAAACTTGGTGTGACGAATTGGGGAAGAAACGCAGAAGATCGAAGCGCTTGAAATTGGTTTCTACGGGCGGCGTGTGATAGATACGAATGTCTATTCTAATCGCCACTTCAGAAGAAGAAGACTGACCAGTTTTTCCTACTATGCCGATTGCGCCCAGTTTTCGCAAACTGTCTACGAGTATGGGTATATGCTTATGACAAATTTTGAACTCCTAGGTTAAGCGGTGTGATCTTTGTCATGATTTAAATAGGCACAAAGATGGATTAATGGACTGATATTTTGTTCGCCAAGGATCTTTATAGAGGGTAGCGCATAAGTATCGTTAACGGCGACTATATTGAATGCGTTCTGTGCATCATTTAGTTTTAACTCGTGAACTAATTGCATCCTACATGGGAAAATATGTAACATACGTAAAATTCTTTGCAGACCGCCTAGACATCTCTAACTGCTGAAAACGTCGCCTGGTGGAAGTTTCGGGGTTTTCCTAAATACTTGCTAGCACGAACTCCACGAGATCTTCCAGCACACGGATGATCACAGAGACCCCCTTGTTGCCCAAAACGCTGAACCTATCGGTAAATTGTTGGAGCGCTAGGAGCATTCTAAACATGAAATTAATTTCGATATGATCGAATGCTGACTTTCAAAGTAAAATTCAACAACTTTGGTTCTTTGTTCTGTGCTGAGCCTTTTCATCATAAATTTCCCAAGTATTATTCAGTTAATTCTGTAAAGAGACGAAAAAAAAAAACACTTAAACAAAAAATGTATTCACTGATCAAATCTTAACGTTACTTATGCGCTACTCTACATACAGTATATAGTTTATAAAGTCTCAGATGAGAATTTCCAGTAGAACTGAATGGCAAGATCAATATACTCCTCATTACATGGTGGTAAATGAAACAAATTATTTTTACAAATTTTACTTGTAAAAATATTACAAGTTTAGAAATAATAAACTACTTTTTCCAGTTTTTAAATGTAGATAGAAAAAAATGTGGTTTAACGTTCCCTTTAAATGATTTTTTCACAAAAATAATTGCTGAATACCAAGATTTTCCATTTTGTTCAAATTACATATTTGCTTAAATGTCTCTTTCGTTCTTAAGTTTTGCGTTCATACCTTCTCCTACAATTGCTAAACGTTTTAAGTTAAATAAATTCCTTTAAAAAATTCTCCATTTTCTAAAATTATTATAGTTTTACTTTACTCCACGCATACAAAGGCACACATGTAACTTTGGCCATGTTAATGCGGTGTGAACGTGTGTGAGTGTTTGTCTGTGTGTATGTTTGTGTGAAAGTCCACTTCCCAGAAGTACGAGTATATGTGTCACCCTTATGAGAGTGTGTATATGATTGGGTAAACAAGTGTATGTGTATGCCTTAAGGGCATTCTTTCTTTTTTTTTTTTTCTGAAAACTAGAATATGATGAGTAAATATTTGGTATGATGTTTGCAGCTGAGAGTTTTCATTTCGGGTATTGTCTGTCCGTCTATTTTGCGAAAACAAAAATTTGTTTGTGCCATCTCTAACAAACACACACGCACACAATTGCAAACATGGAAGTGATTTCTTCCAACGAGCATCAGCGTTTGTGCTGAAAATTTTATTTACAAAAAAAGAAGCTTTTTAAGGTAGCAATTATTATCGTTTTTATTACAAATTTGGTAAGTGGAAATTTAAAAGAATATTTCGACAAAAGCCAAATTAATGTATTAGTTGCGCAACTAAGTCCTCGCTGTTTTTTCTTTTGTTTTTTTAATAAAAATTCAACTTTATTATGAAAACATGTTAACAAATGATTCATTGAGAATATTGCCGATCGCTAGCTTTTTCAGATCTTTTTGGCAAAGCTCAAATTTCGTCATAGTAAACCTGTTCATCTTTTGAGGCTATCCACGATTCTAGCCATTCTCTGGTGTCGTCATATGAGTGGAACTGCTGGTCAGCCAGACAGGGTACCATTGAACGGAACAAGCGAAATAAAACGGCGTAATATTTGGAGAATATGGTGGATGAGAAATGGGAAGTCTTACCCATTTCTGCGTTTTCAGGCAGGTTTGAATGAGCTTGGCCACGTGAGGCCGAAAGTTGTCTTTCTGAAGTATCACTTGTTCGTACCTCTCCGCGTATAATGGGTGTTTATCACGCAGAGCTCGGCTCATTCCCATTAACTGAGTTCGATACCTATCTTCAGTGATGGTTTCACTTGGTTTCAACAGCTCGTAATAAATAAAACCGACCTGGCCCCGCCAAACACAGAGCATAACTTTTGCAGCGTGAATATTCAAACGAGGCGACGACGTGGAAGCATGACCGGGTAGCCGCCATGACTATATTTTCTTCGGATTACTGTAATGAATCCATTTTTCATCACCCGTTGCAAAACGGGGGACGCTCAACATCCCTTGGCTTCATAAGGAGTTCCTTGCTTTTGAATCATTCCCAATACATGCAATCGCTTGGAAATGGCTTGGCGCGTAACCACTAATACTGAAGCAAGCACTATATTAAGTGGCTTCGAAAGTTGTTAGTTTTAATTCAACATCAAAATCACTGTCTTTAAGGTGATGGAACTAATCTCGACATTTTGTTTGATTTAACCAGCATCTTCGTATAAACGTAAAAAAGAAGAAAATCAATATCGATTATTTGGCTCAAAATCATACATATCCATACAACCAAAAAAATATGACGTCAAAAGAAATCACTGTTGTGTCGAGGCGGTATGTTTATCATATGCCTAAGTTTGGCTCATGACGTTTAGGTTATGGCAGAATCGACTGGCACTAACAGCTGGCGCCATCTGTTGGCAAACAACGGGAACTTATTTGCGAACCTAATGAAAAAAATGTAAGATAAAAAGTGCAGAGCAAAGTAGAGGAAGTGGTTAAAAAAAACGGTTATTACTATTAAATTTTTTATGTATTTTACAAAATCTTTAGAATCTAAATGGAAAATTATGTACGATTTGTGAGGTTTTTTTTTTAAATGCTATACAAAATTTACTTTGGAAATTACTTCAAGTCTAGATTCCTACATTTGGTTCTAAAGGGTGGCGCATAAGTAACGTTAACGGCAAATATATTGAATGCGTTTCTTATGCATCATTTGATTTTAACTCGTGAACCAATTGCATCTTATATGGGAAAAGATAAATCACATGTAAAATTCGTTGCAAAGACTGCCTAGACATCTCCAACTGCTGAGAACATCACCTGGTAGAAGTTTCGGGGTTTTCCTCAATACTTGCTTGCACTCGAGCAATGTTCACTTCATTTCTAACCGTACGAGGTCTTCCAGCACGCGAAAGATCACAGACAGCCCCTTGTTGCCCAAAACGCGGAAGCAATCGGTAAATTGTTGGAGCGCTAGGAGCATTTCGAACATGAAAGAAATTTCTATACGATCAGAATAATCGAATGCTGACTTTCAAAGTAAAATTGAACAACTTTGGCTCTTTGTTCTATGCTGACCCTTTCCAACACAAATTTTCCAAGTATTATTTAGATAATTGTGTAAAGAGAAAAAAAGACTTAAACAAAAAATGTATTTACTGATCAAATCTTAGCTTAGCTTATGCGTCACCCTATAATTCAGAATAAATAATGCCAATCAAAATAACTGTGTTTTATCTCATTCTTCATTGTTTCCAATGTTACTGGGGATGCAAACCAGCACACCAGCTTCAGCCCTTCGCAGCGAACATTGTTAATGTCGACATTTAGTTTTGGGCGCGAAGAGGTTTTTGAGGCCAAGATTCGTATATATTTTCGAGGATGGTTTTGAAATTTCTGGACACTAGAATATAGAACCAGCATGTATGGAACATCATGTCTTTGGTTTTATATGTGCTATCCATTTTTCGTACTCAAGTAAAGTTAAATAAAACCCACATAAAGCTATGATTTCGATTAAACTTTTATTTCATTATAATGCTTAGATGTTGCCATTATGTACGAAATACAATGTCGTCTAAACGATTGCCTCTGGATTGGTTGTAGCATTTGATCATTTCGAGGTAGTTTTCGACAACTTTTTCGCACATTTAGGGTGGTATCTCGGCGGTAGCTTGATAAATATTGGTTTTTAAGTGCTTTAACTATTGGGAATTATCCTCGAAATTGAAGTAGCCCCACAAAAAAATCGAAGTGCTGAAATCTCAAGATCCTGGTGGCCAATTGACGACGCCAAAACGAAAAATTTCCATTTCTTGAAAATTCTTATGCCATAAAGCCAACATTGGTCATATTGTGTGGCTCGTGGTATCGTCTTGTTGAAATTACATATCCAGTCCAGCTCATAATCTTCAATTGCAGCCAAAAAAAGGTCGCTTATCAAACGGCCATAGCGCTTAGTATTTTTTGTAATGGTTTCTTCAGCGTTACTTTCGGAAAAATACAGCTCAATCATACCTCCAGAGCATAATGCACACCAAACAGTCACTTTTTCCAGATGCAATGACTTTTCCACAATAACTTCTGGGTTCTTCGAGCCCCATATAAGAACATTTTGCTTGTTGATGTAACCACCAACTGAGAAATGAGTTTCATCGCTGAAGAAAATTTTGTTCGATTGAAAGTTCGCGTTTAAATCAACACCTTTCTAGTGAGTTTTAATTATTTTAA
Organism: Philornis downsi; assembly: GCA_019455685.1. Classification (NCBI taxonomy): domain Eukaryota; kingdom Metazoa; phylum Arthropoda; class Insecta; order Diptera; family Muscidae; genus Philornis; species Philornis downsi. The sequence continues at coordinate 5,970,115 of JAHXMU010000136.1, read as the reverse complement.
GCGTTCCTCGATTGTTCAACGATTCATATACGTAAATGGCAAACCTTTCACTAAATAAATAACACTTCAGATGACAGGCATTTAGCAGCTTACGGCCTTGCCAGACCGGCGGTTTCGCTCAACAGGACCTACAAATGAACGATGATTCTAAGCGACTTTTTAGAGTCATTTCCAAGACTTGTCGACTACTTGACTATTCGAAGTATTCGTCATATACTTCGAGGCGACCGCTTCTCAAATTATGATATGTGGCTTTATCGGGCTTTGAAGTCACTATTATGTGCAATTTCTAAACACCACCGCGCCACGTTCCGCCCCTATAATATAATTTTGCCAACAAGTAATCTAATCATTGAAACATTTTTCAAACTAATTTTCTGGAAAACCCTTTTTCTGTTACGTCTTCTGTTAACAGAAAACGACTGCCTCAAAGTAGCTATTTGAGATTCGCAAGCAAAAAACTTTCACCAATATAAACTGATATTTTCTTAACTTCATATCTTTTGTTCTATTTTACTGAATTCTGCAAGCATTAGAAGTTTTGTAAAATCGTTTTTGTAGACGAAAATGGTCTGCTTTGCCACATCGCCTAGGATAATTTACATACGAATTAATCGACCTGACAAAAACCAAAGACTTTCCTTCAATTCCTTCTGAAGCTTGTTGATTTGTTCACAAAACTTCGATCTCATCACCAATTAAAACGTGTTTCTTTCTGGCATGTCTTCAGCAATCTTCACACGATTGAGGCAATGCATTCCACACCAAAAAAATCCTGTAAAATGGTATGATATGATTAAATTTGACAAACTGATGTTATCATTTTCTTCAGTTTGTCGGCGTCAGTTTGTTTCAGTTTGTTCAGTTTGTTTAGTTGACGTCGATGGCAACCAGAGCGAGGCGAGTTTTCCATAACATTTCGATTGCTTTCACATGCACTGTACTGCTTAAATGCACAACATTTTGATAAAATCGGTTCATTATAATCCTTATAGATAATGAATGGCTATAGATAATGAATTGCATTCAAAGAAATTTCATACTAATGTTATTGCATTCGTGGATATAATCCAAATTGATAAGTGTTCAATGAATATGGACCACGTACGGTTCTATGCAGACTAGACATCTAAGCTTTTATTAGCATGTCTGATAGAATTGAAACAGTCACGATCCAGGTTTAGCACTGGCTAGAGAGCCTGATTGCATTAGGGTACCGGTCTTAGATGCTGAGGATCAGTAGCCAGCAACCGTAGCCCGAGCAAGCAACCAAAATCTATCTTGAAAGTGTGTCTCGCTTGCAAGCAAAAGTATATCTGAGTATAATAGAAAGAATTGAAGAGCAGGACAAACTTTGCACTGCTCCTAGACAAAAGGACATAAGCGAAGCATGGAAAGATATGCATTTGAAATGCATTTAACATCTCTTCAAGCTCAAATGTGACGAGAAACAAAACAAAGTTTCCCTACTAAGTATTACAACGACAGTAGTCAGAACTATACCGAACGCTATGAAAAAACCGGATGCAAATTTCTATCTGTTCCTTCACGTTGCGCTTTCAATACCAATAAGAGAGAGAAAAGAAATATGAAGCCACCCTTTGCACTGCATGTGTACCATTCACCTATTTCCGCCCCAAGAACAACTGCTGATTCAGATTTGAAACCCTTCCCATAAGAATTTCACTATAAAATCAAACGCATACAGCGAAATCCTTGAATTGACTATCAATTAGTGTTTTTTTTAAAAAATATTCATTTAATACTTAGTTACAACCAATCAAATCTACTTCACGTATTAATTATTGAGACATTTTCAAATTGACACTCAATACTGCGCATTGCTGGCTGCCGCCGATAATACGATAAAAACTGTCGCGAGCTGGCCTCATCCTGCAAACTCTAACATGAAATTCGCAAAATTTGTGCGAATTTCCTTCCGATATTTTAATCTATATATAAAAATCGTAAAAGGCAATTAAGATAAACAGATAAAATTCAAAATTCGGTACATTTTCAAATGATGTATTGAATTTGTGTAGTCTTGACGAAGAACTTTTGAATTCACAACCGATTAACAACCATTTTGGAACAAAGGCCTATAAAAAGAATAACTTTAGATTCTAAAACAGGAACAAGCCCTATACAAATTACGAGAATTAGATTCCAAATCGCAAGCAATTTCATTGACTGAGTGTAAAATATAACTTGGCATAACAATCAACACTAGACAACAAGGTTTTGTTGTCCTAGGGTAATTTGGTATGCTGGATTCGAATCTGTAATTGGTTTTTCTTTATCACATCAAGTTTTTGAGATACAAAAAAAAAATGTTCTTATTCGTTTTCTACATAAAAAATCATTAGTTTATTTAAAAATCAATGAATTTTCAAAAGTGAATGGCGTTATTTGACTAGTTCAGTACTAGTCTGTTTATTTTTGTCCCAAAATCCTTGATAATTTCCATTACTTTTCATTAAATCTTGGTGAGCACGCCCCCTTTCCTCGTCTCTCATCGCACCTAGATTTTGTGGCAAAAAAAAAGGAATCTAAATGCAAATGAAGAAAATGCGTTTTAAGTGATATTCGTGCACCTAATTCGTGAATATTTTTCAACAATTCAGCAACAATTTGTATGTAGTTTCACTCTTATTGTTTCCAAGAAAACTGCTGCATATCCTTTCTTCAATAAATGTTGTGAAAAATTACCATCACTCAAAAGCTTCCTGATCTGAGGGCCAATAAATATGACTTCTTAGATTTCAGCCCATGAAATTTTACGAAAAACCCCTAACAAATATTGAATGCAGCACCATTTTTGTCCAGATCCTTGCCAAATTTTATATGCAGCGGCGGAAGAAGAGCATCTTTTGGATCAACTGTTAATGATTTATTTGAAATGTTTTATTTTCCTGGTGAATACTCAGTTCTTTTTGGCCACTCTGTTCTGACGTAATGACGACAGCTGGCGCGACTATCCCATAGACAAAGGAAACAACAATATTTTGTGAAACCTCGTTGCATACTAGTCAACAAACTAATGTCCTGAAACAGATTTTTTTAGAGTTATTTACGATGGTCTATACTATATATAGGGTGGCGCATAAGTAACGTTAAGATTTGATTAATGAGTACATTTTTTGTTTTAGTCTTTTTTTCGCCTTTTTACAGAATTAACTAAATAGTACTTGAGAAATTTATGATGGAAAGTCTCAGCACAGAACAAAGAACCAATGTTGTTCAATTTTATTTTAAAAGCATTCGATTAGTCAGACACAAAGATCATATCGTAATTTCTTTCATGTTTGAAATGCTCTTGTCAATCCAACAATTTACCGATTGGTTCAGCGTTTTGGGCAACAACGGACTGTCTGTGATCTTCCGCGTGCTGGAAGACCTCGTGCAGTTCGAAATAAAGTGGCCATTCCTCGAGTGCAAGCAAGTATTGAGGCAAACCCCGAAACTTCCACCAGGCCACATTCTCAGCAGTTAGAGATGTTTAGGCGGTCTTTGCAAAGAATTTTACATATGTTATATCTTTTCCCACATAAGACGTAAATGGTTCACGAGTTAAAACCAAATGATGCACAAGAACGCATTCAACGCAGTCGCCGTTTTCAAGAATTTTGCCTATAAAACGACCAGTTTATTCACCAACTCATAATGAGCGATGAGGCTCATTTTTACCTAAATGGTCACGTGAATTAACAAAATTGCAGAGGAAATGGAGAACTGAAAATCTAAGAATAATTGTTGAAGATCAAATGCACCCACTTAGATGCACAGTATGGTGTGGAATAATTTCAGAGAGGGTCATTGGACCATATTTTTTCGAAAACGACGAAGGAGTTGCGAATAATGTGAATTGAATTCAACACTGGGAAATGGTTGAACATTTTTTAAGGCCAGAGGTGCAGAAGTATCTCCATTTGCGGTTCCAACAATATGGAGCCACAACTCATGCAGCTCGTCCAACTATGGCTATCCTGCGCGGAATTTTTGACAGTCGAATACTGTCACGTTTTTCTGATTTTCGCCTGATTTAATGGCTCCCGATTTTTTTCTTTGGGGCTACCTAGCAGGTATGGTATATGCCAATAAGCCAAGAACCATCCAACAACTTAAGGCCAATATCTGAGAAGAAGTGGGCGCGTTGGGACCTGAAATTCTAAGAAAAGTAATGAAAAATGCTTTGGAAGGAGTACGTCAGGTAGAAAGAAAGAAAGAAAGATGAAAGATATTATCTTTAAAAAATAAAGCGAATATATTTCCAAATTATATTCCAAATTTTAACAAATACCAACGTTAAATAAAGGAGGAAAGATTAAAGCAATACATTGAATTAATCTTAAATTTGTTTATGAGCCACCCTTTAATTTAATTTAACTCACACACCTTAAGGTCACCACAGATATTCCATTTATTATCGTTGTCTTTGAGTAATGTCAAAATTTCAGTCATTAATTCGTAATTTTTCTTTGTATTAACGGCATAAGCGGTGGGTATGGATGGTTTTTCATTCCTATTCTACAAAAGAAGAACCTTTGAACAGTAATTAGAGTTATAAATAAATAATCTCTATTCAGTTTTTTCATATGGCTGGGTCACTTTTTTTAAATAATTGATGATTTGCAGTATAGAATAGAATACAGAATACAGTATAGAATGGAGTGTTTCTTTTCAAAATATGCAGCTAATTTCAAGATTCTACCTCAATAGATTGTTATTTTTCTTCCAACTGTAAGATGTTCCTACTGCTGCAGGCGTGAAGCTAGTATTTCTGCGCCTTGCTTCGTTAAATGTAAACCCCGAATTAGATCATTCAACTCAGCTTGAGTCACTAATGGTGTTCATCATCAGCCTGATACAAACCACCATTGGTGGTGAAAGATGTCTCGGACCCACTGCTCGTAGCCCTGGGAATGACTGGTAATGAATCATTTGGTTCAACTCATTTGGAAACCGATGAGACATTCGCGTACGTAATATTTTTCCCATTTCTCATATTGAATCCAGCAACTCGTGTTAAACAGAAACAACAGTCGGTTTGGTGGATACTTGACTCTCTCCAGAGTACTGGAATCAAAGAATCGAAATAGATCTTCTTGCCATTTGAGCACTTGTATAAAACAGCTGTGCAACTATTGCAAGACATTGTCGGTGTCCATGATTAGTTCATGTTTCTGACAGTAAGACCAAAATAGTATAAATATGCATATTTTAATAATTCTGTTACTGCATACCCTTTTTTTCCTCCGAAATATTCACCACACCGAAGCAAAACTAGCTAAATAAGTGTGAGCTTCGGTCAAATTAATAATTGTGAAATTGTAGTGTCGGTATTGACTGTTTTACAGTATTGCCAGCATGCGATAAAAAATTAAAACATCGTTAGAGCCCAATTTGTGTGCCAGATTCGCATTCAGCGCACCCAGATAAGTTAAAAAGCTTGCTTCGTTTCTGCTGTCAATTTTTCCCCCAAATTTGTAGACCAGTGAAATTAGAACTTTAAAGTAAATACTTTTAAACTTTTCTTGTCAAACTAAGGTTTCTTGCCAGTCCTTCCCAGAACCAGTTCGTAAATTTACCCCCCTTAATGTTCCCTCATTGATGACTCAAATCTCTGTTAAACCTTAATCGCACAACATCCTCTCCCCATCCTAGATTTCGTATAACAGAACAACTATTTAATAAATTAAACAGCGAAACGAAAAAACGAAAGGGAACATAAAAATATGGCGTCAAAGTAATTACAGCAAAACATCTTTTATGGGAACTACTAAGCGAAGTCGGCAAGAAAAACACATAAATATAAAACTTTTCCCATACATAATGCAAATGAATTATCATAAATAATAAACAATATGATATCCCTTTTCGTCGACAATGAACGGCAAAGAAAATAACTACAATATTTCCACAACAACTGGCACCGCTGCCTGCTGTAAATATGTTATGCCATAAAGCATCATCATCATAGTTTCATTGTATTATAAATCATTTGCACGTTTGCCATTCAAGGATTTTGTGCTACTCCACCCTCCTCCCTCCACATCCCCCCTACTTGTTTTCGATACCAAAGTTCAAGGTATTTTTTTGGTTTTTCTGCAATCAAACACCTTTGGGGCTTATTTTACATGGTGCCATAATCGGTTCTTTAGTGGCTAACCGTCAGAGTTATCACCACTTACAGGTTGGCAGTCAAACCACATTCACTCATCTGCAGCCACACGCTATTGGCTTTTGTCAGAATCCTACATTTCCTTGGGCTACGTCATCGCAATGTCAATCATCAATTAACATGATTTACGAAATGCTCAAAAGCCAAATCTACAACTGCTATCACGAATGGTTTTGCCATAGACCAATTACACTGACTCGAGTGTGGTGTCAGTCATTCCAATACGTTTGCCATAACTCCATAACGACGTTAGTACCCGTGAAGTGGTTAAGGTAAAACTAAAGCAAGTCTGGCGGCAAGCGGGGTACTGTCAACATCAACCAAAATGATAACTAAAATTTAGTTAAGGTGCAACCTCAAGAAAAGACAAATAAATGGAAGCTTTAGTGGGTTATTAAATACGTTAAGGCAATATACTGGGTGGGCTATAAGGGTGCTGGGGGTTTAAATCTTCAATTTCTCGGTAACGCGCGGCGCGGGGTAGCGGGGGGATATGTTGTTCGCTGCGCCGCTTCCTGGAAATTTAGTCGCCATGGAGCCGTACACGGGAGTGCAGCGTGCATTTTGTGTCCGAGCTTATTAAGAAAACAATAAATCACTGCACGATGTTTGTATCGGCATGAACACGGTTTACACGATTTAAGTGAAGTCCCAAGCGCCAATGTGATACGAAAATGGATCAGAATGTTCGAAACAACCGGCTCAACAGTACCAATTACGGTTCGTGGTCACCCAGTTTTTGCAAGATCAGCCGACATTGTGGAGCGTGTTCGTGTTTCAGTTCAGCGGAATCCGCAACAGTCAACACATAAGAGAAGTCAGTCTTTGGATGTCAAAAGAACAACTTTACGACGAATTTTGAAACGTGATTTGCATTTGAAGGCTTATAAGATTCAGATAGTCCAAGAATTAAAACCCGATGATGCCAATAACCGACTTAACTTTGTCAAGTTTTCCTGGAAAACTCATTTCGAAAAGGGGGGATATTGAATGGCCCCCACGTAGCCCCGATCTGTCTCCATGCGATTATTTTCTATGGGGCTACCTCAAATCGGAAGTCTACGAGAATAATTCGACCAATTTAGAGCAGTTGAAGAGGAACATTATTCAGGAAAGTAACAAAATACCGAGAACAACTTTTCAACGAGTGTTCCAAAATTTGCGACTTCGGTTCCAAGAGTGTCAAGCAGCCGAGGGAAGCCATTTGGACAACATTATTTTTAAGTCTTAAAAATTCCCATAATTCTACTTTTAAAAAATACAAATATATTTTTTTATGTTTCGTAGTTTTTTTTTTAATTGAATATTTAAACCGCCAACACCCTTATGGCCCACCCGTTATAAGGACTTTAGGGATATAGAAGATGAAGTAACAGGAAATATCCTTATTAAAAAGCATACAACAAGAACTAAACTAGGCGTGATTTCTAATATAAAATACAGGGTGGCACACTAATTGCAATACAACAGGAAATTCCAATAACTTTTTTTAATCCATGTATTTCATTTATTTATATTTATTGTATACATAATTCAATTTTATTTGATATGATTAATTGCTTTTGAAGATGATAGAACAAAAAATTAACCATTACGGGATCATCTCTATTATTGTTTTAGTGGATTATTTCAGTTCAATCAAATTTCCTGGTTTCGTTTCGTATAGCTCTCGCTTGGCATAACATCATAAAAAAAGTGTGGTGGAGTCAGGTCAGGTGACTTTGGATGCCAGAGGAAAGCGGAGTTTCAGGATATTAATTTGTTTGGAAATTTCCGTTGAAGCCCCGCCATAGCCGGTCTGGCTATGTGTGAAGTTGGGGCAACAACTTTTTGAAACCAAGTGCTGTTGAAACGGATACGTCTTAGGCGCAGTTTTGGGTAAAAAGAAACTCCCTCTACAACTTTAAATAGCAGCCCCTATTAACAGTTGACAGTAGCACAATTCATTTGTCACCCTGTATACGAGGTGTGTTCAGAAAATAAGTGAAAATTTTCAAATTTCGCGGACTTCGTTCCCTCGACTTTCGATTATTATTTTCTTTTTTATGTTGGTACACTCGTCTCAAAGATATGCTGACGGTTTTATCCACATAACATGTGTAGTTTGTTTGTGCGAGACATAAATAAGACTAGTGTTTTGCAAGTTAGGCGATTTTCTGTTATCGAAAGTAATGGATCATAGAAGTTGCATCAAATTTTGTGTAAAAAATGGAATTAAGTGCTCAAAAACACTTGAAATGTCTACAGTGGCATACAGTGAGAGTACTCTGAGTCAAAAGAATGTTTACAGGTGGTACAAGCGTTTCACAAAAGCTCGAGAAGATGTGAATTATGACGCTTACTCTGGACGCCCCAACACATCAACAACCGATGAAAATATTGAGAAAGTGATGAAAATTTTTGTGGAGAATCGTCGAATCACATTATTAGAGAAGTTGCTGAAGATGTCAGCTTATCTGTTGGCTCATGCCATGCAATCTTTTCGGAAATTTTGGGCATGAAGCGTGCGGCTGTGAAGTTTGTTCTAAAATTGCTGAATTTTGACCAAAAACAACTTTGCATGAGCATCGCATCCATCCAGCATCCAGATTTGCTTAAAAGAATCATAACTGGTGAAAAATCATCGGAATATTGTTATGACATCGAAACCGAAGCCTAATCGTCCCAATGGAAGAGTCCAGGGGAGTCAAAACCAAAAAGCACGCCAAGTTCGACTAAATGTCAAGGTTTTTCTCACTGTTTTCTTCGGTTACGATGGTGTACTGCATCAGCAGTTCTTACCACAAGGTCGTATAAATAAGGAGATTACCTTGAAGCTATGCGCCGTTTCCGTGAAGCAATACGAAAAAAACGCCCGGAAAATCATGACTTTTGCATCATGATAATGCGCCTGTTCACTCATCTTTGCTTGTGAGAGATTATTTTTCCAAAAGCAACACCGTTATCCTGACTCAGCGATCGTGTTCAGCAGATTTGACCCCTGCGACTTTTTCCTGTTCCCAAGATTAGGAAGGTGTGAAGATATGATATTATTGATCCCTTTTAAAATCCACGACTATGATGTGTTATGATTGCAATTTAAATCCACGACCATGGTGTGATATGATCCATTTTAAAATCCACGACTATGATGTGATATAATCCAATTTAAAGTCCACGACTATGATGTGATATGAGTCCATTTAAAATCTACGACTATGATGAGATATGATCTCATTAAAAATCTACGGCTATGATGCGATATGATCCAATTTCAAATACATGACCATAATGCGATATGACTCCAATTAAAACCCATGACTATGATGTGATATGATTCCATTTGAAACCCATGACTATGATGTGATATGATTCCATTTGAAACGCAGGACTATGATGTGATATGATCTCATTTAAAATCCACGACTATGATGCGATATGATCCAATTTCAAATACATGAGCATAATGTGATATGATGTGATATAACTCCATTTAAAACCCATGACTATGATGTGATATGATCCCATTTAAAATCCACAACAATGTTATATCAACATATTCAATTTACAATTGACGACTACGATGTGTCAGTATAGTCCATTTACAATCCACGAATACAGTGTGTCGATATAGCCCATTCACAATTCTCGACTACGATCCTGGAAAAATGAAACCATGTAAAATCTTAAGAAATTTTATACAATTTGCAAGACAAGGCAAAGCTTCGTATCATAGTTCGGTGGAGCCAACGACCAAGTTTTATAAATAGAAGTTCGAATTCATGCACCATTCATCACATTGTGACTGCGAGTGAAAACATTTGGATCGAGTACTCAAATTCTTCTTCCTTTTTTATTCCACCGATTTCTGTCCGGTTTATTAACCAAACCGCAAGCTTTACATTATCTGCATCCCTGCTATTATATTTCAAGGAATTAATTTGAAGTATCCCTATTCCCTCATTCGTATGGTAAGCATATGATGCTAATTAATTAAAATCATATGACTGTATGCTCACACATGCAAATGAAGTTCACTCTCCCTCTCTCCCGGGTGATTTTAACTTAAGTTATTTTACTTTTTGATATTTCAAGTGTTAATAAGTTTCCTTATAGACGTCAGTGTGAAATCTTCTCCTTTTGCGAGTGAGGGCGGATGGGATTGTAGACTCACCATTTTCATCTCCCGCTAAGCAATGAAATATTTACTATATTTTCATACTCAAGCAAAAATGGAATTTGCATAAAAAATTCCACACTTTTCAGTTAATTTTATGCCCTGGCAAAAAGCAAAGAGTGGAGTAAAAAATTAAAAACAACAGTCTTTGCTAAAAAAAAAAAAAAAAAAAAAAAAAAAAAAAAAAAAAAAACATACAAAGAATGGGAGAAGAATGTCGGAGAAATGATGAATGTAATAATGGAAGGAAGAACACCAGGAAAAATTATGGTAGGAAAACCTCACCACAGCCACACCAACAGTACAGTTAAACAATTACAATGACAACAACAGCTTAATTTTCAACCTTTGGGTGAACCCACTTAAAAGTCTTTTGACTTGGTTTGCATACGCGCAAAGTCCTGTGAGGAGGGGCTGTATCGAAAAGGAAAAAGTCAAAATGTTCAACGCTAGCGGCAGGCGACGATAACAGCCCCAAACGGCGCAATGACACCATCGTCGTCATTTACATCACTATCCCCGTGCTGGTGCTGTGATATCCATAGTCAACATTCAGCAGCTTACGGAGCACAGTGGATGGAATTTATAGATTTTTTTATTGAGTTTTAGTGGTGGACGCCTGCCCAGCTGGTAAATGAGCAAATGATAAAATTTAGCATATTCGAACGATAAGATCTTATGCTCAATTAAAAATAAACTACAACAGTTTCGTGATTGCTTGACTCAGTATTGTTTGAGCACATGTGAAATAAGGATATCAGCAAAGTGAAAATATTTCGTATTTTAATGTTTTTCTTAGGTTAAGGTGAAAGCTCAAACTATGCGGCTGAAAATGAATAGTATTTAAAGACCTAATACTGTAGAAGCCAATCAAGTGCAGTTTTGATTTCCTCGTTTCCGTTCCGGTAATTTTGATGCCAAATAAGCTCCACACTCTGAAAAGCCATTTGTCGAAAATGTTGATAAAATACAGAAAATTATCAAATCCCACCGTGATGTAAGCATGATTTCGATTTTCCAGGAGCTAAACATTACACAACAATACTGTTTGGAACCGCTTGAATTAAGCTGAAAGCTCGATGTATGAGTGCCGTATGAATTAACGAATAAAAATAACTTAACTCAAAATTAGCACATTTCTGAAGCGTATAGTGTGACTGCTAACAAAAATTGTTCACTTACGATATCATCAAGCGAAAATGGTCATAATCGAATCGTAATGAGCTGGCGTGAAAAGCATGCAAGTCAGGAAAGTTCCGTTGTATACTAAGTGAAATTGCCTGCCTCCAGTCAAACTCTTAAATCAGATTTGTGTAGTCTACAAATGAGTCTTTTCAAGGATCAAGCGCCCAGTAGCAGCAGCTTTAGGCAATAGTATTGTGTTCCATCAGGACAACGCCGAGCCACACACATTGATAATGATGCGCCGGAAGCTCTGAAAGTTTGATTAGGAAACTCATATGCATCCACCTAACAGACCGGACTTGGTGAAAGGTTCGCCATAGAAGCTTGTGAAAATCGCTATTTTTTTGCCAAGGATTTCTACGACAGGGGTATAGTGGAATTATGTTCAAACTGGCAACTTACCGGCCTAAACGGTGCATATTAAACCTAAGTCGGATCACTTTAACCATGCTAAATGAAGTCTTTTAATATCGCAAGTAAATATTTCAGTTCTAGGAGCCTTCAAAAGTAAAATGATTCGTTGCTTACGTGGACTTACAGTTGCTAAAGATATAATTCTGGGTTGTATGAGACATGAGCTGCGTGAACACCAAAATATAGCGATTACGTTGGCTATGTCATGTTATGGAGATCCACTAAAATATTTTACTATGAATAAACTGCATAAATGCAATCTATAGTCAATAGAGAAGAGGATGCCCAGGATTTTGAAGTATTGTCTAAACAAGGTGTGACAATTTGGAGAAGACGCGTAAGACTTAAAATTTTCCATTCTAACAATCAGCATGATAAATTGCTAACGCGCGTTTTAATTCCTTGAAAACAGACGTAAATGTTATGGATGGTATCCGGTTGTTCGGGAAGTTCGCTTGGTTTTTAAAGGAAATTTATTTACAAATTTATATATAAGGTGGCGCATAAGTAATGCTAAAATTTGATCAGTGAATACATTTTTTGTTTAAGTCTTTTTTTTTCGTCTTTTTACAGAATTAACTAAATAATACATGGAAAATTCATAATGGAAAGGCTCAGCAGAGAACAAAAAAACAAATTTGTTCAATTTTACTTTGAAAATCAGCATTTCATTATTCACATAATATTGAAATTTCTTTCATGTTGGAAATGCTCCCAGCGCACCAACAATTTACGGATTAGCTCAGCGTTTTGGGCAACAAGGGACTGTCTGTGATCTTCCGCGTGCTGGAAGACCTCGTGCAGTTCGAAATGAAGTGACCATTGCTCGATTGCAAGCAAGTATTGAGGAAAACTCCGAAATTTTCACCTGGCGACGTCCTCAGCAGTTAGAGATGTCTAGGCAGTCTTTGCAACGAATTTTACGTGTGATTTATTTTTTCCCACATAAGATGCAATTGGTTCACGAGTTAAAACCAAATGATGCACAAGAACGCATGCAATATAGTCGCTGTTAACGTTACTTATGCGCCACGCTTTACAAGAAAACAATTATTTTAATTAATTATGCAATCGGCTCCTTTTTTAGTAATTTCTTCTTTTTTTAATTCCTCTCCCATAAAACTTGCGTGATTTTTCTGAAAAAATGCGTTCAATTCAATTTTGCACTTCCTCGGCGCTATGGAAATTCGAATGCTTCAAGTGGTTGCCCAGACTGTGAAATAAGTGACAGCCGGATGAGCCAAGGTCTGGGCAGTGCGGTGGGTAAGGTAAAATTTCCTACCAAAGCTCTGACAGTTTCTGTAGCGTCTGCAAGGCAGTGTGAGGGCTGGCGTTGTCATGATGGAAGATGACGTCTCTCCGGTTGATAAACCTCGAATGTTTTTCTTACAATACCGCTTTCAATTTATCTAATTGAGCCATATAGTAGTCCGCATTAATCGTTTGATTTGTTGGGAGAAACTCAAAAAAGACAACTCCTTTGACATCCTACCAAATCGTTTCTCCCATGATATTTTCCACGTTATATTGTTGTAGACTATCCATTTTTCCTAATCTGAATTAGAAGTGAAACCAAATGTAATTTCGCTTCTTAACAGAGAAAAAGGACAGTCGCCATATTATGAAATGTAATTTTAATGCTGGTTCAAATTATTTATTTTCTAAATTTACGAGACCAGACTCTCTAAAATTTTAACTGCTAGTCGTAAATATTATCTGCTTTTTGAATTGAGAAATATCAAATGAAATAAACTGAATTAGAATCAAAATTATTTCCAGTTACGTTTCAGATGCAAGAAACAAATCAAAGTTAATTGTGATTTGGTTTTGGGTGTACAAAACAAACAAAATTCAATACAATTTTGATTTGATTTTCGCAATCAGAATACAAATGTTGTATATTTTTGATTTGGAATCCAAAAAGTGAAACAAATTATAACTATTTTCGGGTTTGATTTTGTTTCGGTGAAGAAAGAGCAAAACGAGAGGAAGAATCATCCAAAAAAACAAACAAATCAAAATTAATTGTAATTTCGTTTTGGCTGTACGAAACAAATAAAATTCAATACAATTTTGATTCGGTTTTTGAATCAGAATACAAATGTTGTATAGTTTTCATTTGGAGTCCAGAAAGTGAAACACATCAAAACTATTTACGGATTTGATTTTGTTTCAGTGACGGTCTCTGAATCCAACAATAGATAGGCGTAGACTTATTGAATGCCAGAACCACTGTCTTATCCGGTAACGAGTATTTACTGGTTTGTCCTATTGGCCCCCATTGTGTGGCACCTTCACCCTCACTCTTCACATACATTTTTTTCACTCCAAACCCAGGGCATATTAGATTTTCTAAGTGTCTGGGTTGGTTTCCATAAAATCAACCATAAGAAATGTTAATGGAAATTTTCGCGCGTTTTAATGTGAGTTTGTAAAAGGATCCGCAATGATGTAAACGTGTGTCTGTGTATCTGTACGTCGGTGTGTGTGTATGTTGATTTATGTATGTATGTATTTGCATGTATGTCTGTGTTTGATTGTTTTTTGAAAGATGAACGATTTGTTTCTTTTTCTTCGACCTCTTATGTTGAACACTCTTTTATGTTTTTTTTTTTTTATTTCATTTCATTTTATTATAACTGTGAGTTTGACACTTTCTTAAAGTATTTAATTTATGTATTAACAAAAGGCTTCTGCCCTTTAGGCTTAAGACGTATTAACAAAAGTTGAGAATAGAAATATACAAACGCAATGCCAGGCATAAACAGGGAGATTTTCATATATGTATGTGTGAACATCAATTCATACAAAGGATGGTACTAACACAGGGCCAAACGTTCGGTGAAAATAACTTAACGTTTCATGGTACTGAAGAGAAAGGAACAGTGATATCGACAGTGGTAACGAGTAGCGAAAAAATAATTTTTTTTTGTTTAAAAGCATATTAATTCAAAAGTTGATTTGCATCAAACACTTTAATTAAACTTTTTTAAAACCTTCAAATCCCATAAAAATATATCCAACTACAGAAATAACAAGTTTTTCTTTATTTTTTCGTTAATTGGAAACTGAAAATGTTAATTACATAAATTTGTTGGTGAAAATCAATCACCATTTGTATGCAAAAAGAACTTAGAAATTAACAGTATTTTGAAAACTATGGGAAATTACTTCATTTACTATTTATATTTTTTGTAGCCTGTGAAAATGCTTGCCGAATTACCGGCGGATGCGTCAGTTGTTGAGCTTAAAAGCGCTTGATTTTTCCCAAATATCGATCTATTGTTCAGAGTTTTGTTATGATGTATTCTAATAGAATATGCAAACCTAAATCGTACAGTTCTAATATGGAACATTTGTTTTTTAGTTTATGGTTGTTGAAAATATTTATCGATTTTTAGCAATTTAGCACTATTATCACAATTATATTATAAGTGAAGTCACATATGTGAAGTTTCCTGCCCAGGACTCTTCCACTAGGCTTCATTAGAATATAAAATTGTTTGTCTTGAAAAGTATGAAGATAGTTTTAGTTCCATTAATTTAGACAGTTTTAAAGGTGCAATAATTCAATTAACCCTGCTGACTTCCATAAAGGCGCTCATGGGTAAAAGAAGGGTTATTTGAAATATTTAATTTTTAAAATTCAATGGAACTAAAATTATTTATTACTCATAATTCTATTTTCATGTTGAATACCTTAATCGACGGCTTTATCTTGCAAGGAGCTTGAATCCTTTTATTTTTCTTCATTGAAAAGGGTGATTTTTTAGCCGTAGTTTTTATAAAATATCGAATAAATCACTCAAATTTGCATCACATATTAACATTTTTTATTGGAATCGTCTTTGCCATTTAATTTTTAAAGACAATTTGATGTAAATGTTGTCCGCGGCTCCGTCTCAAATTGTCCATTCGGAAGGTCTAATTTTTCATCATTTTTTTGAGCATTTCGGTCTGTTTTCTACGAATAACGGGTGTTATGTTATCCTCTAAGGCTTCGATAGTGTTTGGCTTGTCCTCATAGACTAACGACTTGACATAACCCCACACAAAAAAATCAAGAGGCATTAAATTGCTAGATCTTGGGGGCCAACTCATCCCTCAACATATTCATTGTTTCACGAAAAAAAATCGCGCATCATGGCTCGATATCGCTCGCCGTTGACGGTAACGTTTCTTCCACGGTCGACTTTGAATAAAAATGAGCCGATGATGCCACCAGCCTATAAACCACACCAGACTGTCGTTTTTTCGAGATGCATCGGTAATTCATGTATGGCATGCGGTTGTTCATCACGCCATATGCGACAGTTTTGTTTGTGTACGTATCCGTTCAGCAAGATATGACCCTCATCGCTGAACACAATTTTTCGACAAAACAGCGGATTTTCGTTGAGTTTTTGTAAAACCCATTCACCAAAAATTAAACGTTGTGGTGGGTCATTCGGCTTCAATTCTTGCATAACACATGCCAAATCGCTCAGAACGGCGACGAATTGACATCTCACTATCGTCATTAACACTGGTCGCTACGGCTGCAATATTTTCTTCGGTACGCACTCTACACATGCGAGTCGATGGTTTTATGTCCAACAGCACATAACCAATTGTTGATTAAGCATGTCGATTATGATGACCATAAAATGGTCGTATCAAACGATGCACATTTGTCACAGAGCACGAATTTTAATAATAAATTTCAACAATTTGCAATCGTATTCACTTTGACAGATGACGTTTGGACGCCGTTACCAACCAGTGCTGCCAACCTGAAAAACTTAAATCTTAAAAAATCACTCTATAGTAGTTAAATTGTTCAGCCCTTCGTTACCACTGTACTTGAGCGCATTCTGTTACAGGCGAATTGCTTTTGTATTCTCTTAAACGGAGTTCGACAATCAACAACACCATAAGTTTATGAATTTTTGTTTTAGCGACCGTCCAGCCGACAGCAGTCAGTAAATCGCAATTCTTTAACATATTCCTTCAACTTGTGTACTTACGCTGTAACACCACTCATATCACCGTTCATAAGACCCAAAATAGGGTAGCGTTTAATAATTGCATGAAAAACACTTTGAATTCCAAAGTTGGAGGCGGTAAATATTTTGATACTTGACCTTAAACTGTTATAAGTACAATTTAGAAAAAGCTGGTCAAAATTTACGGTTTCTTAGTAGTTCATTAGTAGTGGGATTATCCATTTAATTGTTTCAAAACCGCCAGTCTGACAAGGCTGTCTGCTGCTAAATACCTGTCATCTGAAGTGTTATTTATTTAGCGAAAGGTATGCCGTTTACGAATATGAATCGTTTAACAAACGAAGAACGCATAAAAGTATTTAAAACTTATTATAAATATGGTGCTTTCAACATGGGCACTTTTCCCTCATTACCCGGTCGTCACAAGAAATTGGCAAGATTATAAAGAAATTTGAGAGGTCCCGGTGGTCTAGAGCTTGAAAATTTAGGCTATTTTCAGGAATTTTTTTTACAAAACAAAAAATGAAAAACGATATTTACATTTTCTAGGCTTTTTATTTAACTTCTTTTACATACAAAAATGGGGAAAAAAATTTTTTTTAGTTTCAATGACTTTAAAAATGGTGCTGAAGTTGACATTCCCACAAAATTTGACCTGGACGGTGTTGCCTATTTTGGCGCTTCTATTTATTTGAAACACAAAAACCAAACAAATTATTAATTAGTATGACTGTAGCTATGTCCCGTACTAGAAAAAAAATTGTCAAAATGGCGCGGTTTTGAATCTGACAGTCTGAAAATCGGGTTTTTTCAGTTTTTTAACCAAAAAATTACGAAATAATAACATCATTCTAGTACGGGCGATGGCCATTAATGTTGTGAACAACGCATTAAAATTTCAAACGATTTGGTCGAATACTTTCTTTTTTTCTCATTTTTTGACAACACCAGCCCGAAAAAAGTAGTTTTGAGGTAATTGAGAGTATATATTTAGTTAATCAGCAATTCCAGCACCATACAGAACTCCTTCTGTTGCTTCGAAGTCCAATGATTCTTTATGCCTCTGATTTTTTTCGCACCGTTCGAGCTTCTTATGAGTCATCAGTACTTCGACGGTTGGCTGTATATACTCTCTCTACTGTATAAATGACGAATCTGACTCTACCTGCTAAAATGGCTGCAGAATAGAGAATACCGGAAATATCCTTTCAAAAATTTTACAGTATATTCTTCAAGGCCTACGCTTTCGAAATATCAAATCAATTTTTTGAAAATTCTGGACCACCGGGATCCCTTAAAGAGACTGAAAACGTTGTAGATGTGGTTAGATCTGTGCATCTACGCAATGTACGAACTGCCGAAAATATCGCTTCTCTTGATAAAAGTATGACGGATAATCCGAATTTGTCGATTCCTTAGCGTTCTCAATAATTGGGTTCATTTGCATTTGGATTTGCACCTCCAGAGTTCAACTCACGCAAAAATTTAAAGCAGACTAAGCATTTACAACGCCATAGATATGGGTGCCATGGATGCTACAGCAAAAGGCTTTCAACCGGCTGGTTTTTCAAACAAAATTTTCTTTAGCAATGAAACTGATTTCTTACTCGTTGGTTACGTCAACAAGCAAAATTGTCTCATATTGAACTCGGAAAACCCAGTAGTGATTGTGGCAGAGCCATTGCACACGGAAAAAGAAGTTGTTTGGTGCGCATTATGGCCTGGAGGTGCCATTAGACCTCATTTTTGTCGGAAATGATGCCGGAGAAAACGTTACCATCAATTGAGGGTGCTATGGCCGTATGACAACCTACTTTTTTGGACCCGTAATTGAAGATTATGAAATGGACGACATGTTGTTTCAACAAGACGACGCCACGAGCCGCACAGCATGCCCGAATTTGGCTATATTGTATGAGAAGTTTCTGTAGGTTATAGAAGTTCGAACGGCGTGAAAAAATCAGAGGCATGAAGAATCATTGGACTACGAAGAAACAGAAGGAGTTCTCTATAGCAACGTTAAGATTTGATCAGTGAATAAATTTTTTGTTTAAGTCTTTTTTTCGTTTCATTACAGAATTAGCTAAATAATACTTGGGAAATTTATGATGGAGAGGCTCAGCACAGAAAAAAGAACCAAAGTTATTCAATTTTACTTTGAAAATTAGCACTCGATTATTCTGATCGTATCGAAATTTCTTTCATGTTCGAAATGCTCCTAGCGCTCCAACAATTTACCGACTGGTTCAGCGTTTTGGGCAACAAGGAGCTGTCTGTGATCTTTCGCGTGCTGGAAGACCTCGTGGAGTTCGAAATGAAGTGACCATTGCTCGGGTGCAAGCAATTATTGAGGAAAACCCCGAAACTTCCACCAGGCGACGTTGTCAGTAGCTAGAGATGTCTAGGCGGTCTTTGCAAAGAATTTACATATGTTACATCTTTTCCCATATAAAATGCAATTGGTTTACGGGTTGAAACCAAACGATGCAAAAGAACGCATTCAATATAGTCGACGTTAACGTTACTTATGCGCCACCCTTTTCAAACTGGTGCGACATCTTCTGGCAATGCCATGCGATTTGACGCCGTTACACATTTTTTGTGATGCCACGTCAAAGACCGTGTTTGCACGGATAATAGCCAAACATTAGAACACCAATATTTGTCAAGCTATCGCCAAGATATTTCCCGAAATGTGGGGAAAAGTGGTCAAAGTGGTGATTTCTCCCTATGGCGAATGAATTCGCTGGTCACCAGAGAGAAAGTTATTCAAAAAACGACTGTCGCAGTTGTTTCATTTTGTTTCATTGCGGTAGGCATTATGAAACCAATTTCAAATAGACAACAACTTATCAAAAAAGGGGTGCATAATTGGTCAAAATCGAAATTTCAACTCTTTTTAACAAAGCCTTCAATGCCGTACTTAAATGAAGGATTTCTTTTCTTTTATATACACAAATATCCAAGGCGTCAAATATTGGTTAAAAATTTTTTTTTTTTTTTTAAATTCATATAAATATTCAGATGCTGCCGAGGATATTTGTACAGAAATACGTATGAAATAAAATTCTTTCCACAATGCAGCACATCTAAGATTTGTCCTTTTCATTACTACATTTTACACATAGTAGTGTTCTATAACAAGTGGCACAATTTTCGACGCTACGAACTTTGAAATTCTGTAGATTAATTTCCGCCACCCTAATGTACCAGCTCATCATATTCATGCAGGAATACTTCTGCACCAACTCAGTTGGCAGCAGGGTTTCCTTAAGAGTTTGTAAGAGCCAGAATAAAGCTAAGAACGTATACTATGGCTGTAATGATGTACATGCGTGTATGTGTGCGCGTTGCGTCTCCAAACGACATCAAAGAATGTCAAACATTAAAACCCCTCTAAATGGTCGCCTTTGGCGTTGCTGTCACAAATTGTAAGGTTCACACCGCTGAACTGCATAAATTCATATACCGTCGCATACAGAAATACACACACAAACCTCAAACCCAGACGGGAAATTCGCGTAAAAGAGAGGAAAAAGTCCTGTGTCTTGCGTACGTATGATTTACCATAAGAAAGCCATAAAACAGAATATATTGTTGTACATTCATCTCTTTAAGCGCTGTCTCTTCCTTTACATCACTCCTTTTGTTTATGTTGGATATTTTTCTTCTTTTGCGGTTCATTTTATTTAGCATATTTTCTAGAAGCAGCGGAAGGGGAAGCTGATTATGTGAATGTTTGGGTTTCCGGTTGCGTTGCTGTCGTTGTGATTGTTATTATAGCATTTTCCGTTTCTACGTAAGCCACTTAATGCATTATCATTTTAAAGCGATATTTAAAGCCTCTTAGTTATTGATTAAAGTGAGCTAATGCTGAGAACTTTTATTAACGCGAATGTAATGAGGCCATCTTGGAAGAAACCGCAAGTGTTGGAAGGTGCATGAATTAATACAATTAATGCACGGGTATAGCTATAAGATATTCATTGTTTTTTTGTAAGATAATTTAGAGTAAGTTTTCTTTCAAAATAGCCCCTCTTTCTTTTAAGCTTATTTAGTTTTATACTTCTAAACCTCTAACGAGGCAAAGTTAAAAGTGTCTAAAATATTATACCATAAAACGAATTATTCAATTCAATGCGTTTGTGTTTTTCTGGTATTTTGTAGTCAACATATTTGCCTTTTATGGTCTTTCCGCTATCCATTCTAGAACATATTAATGAAAAAAGTTTTCAAACTATTAAACAATCATTTGTTAAGTCGTTTTAAACATAATAAATAACTGAAAAGGTTGTCCACTTCAAAATAAAGCATAATAAATTCTTTCATTTTAAAGTTTTGATCTAAAGCCAAAAAGTTCAAGGTCACATTATGCATGATACAGTTCAAATTTATTCATCATACAAACTTATATCGTTTATTCAAACATTTTAAAATAGATGAAGCGATGAAAGTTGACTTAAATGTCCAATCATTTGAAATGTAAAAAGTTAAATTCATATTCCATACGGTCCACACATGTGGAACGCAATAGATAAATGT
>JAHXMU010000136.1:5937257-5948642 GCA_019455685.1 Philornis downsi | reverse complement strand
AAGTGAGGTATTACTGTGTCTAAAAGATGTGACTTTTGAGTTTAGTTTGAGTTTAGTTTCAGGCAAATAGGATGATTGTGAAACGTAAGTAGTTACATTTTCCGCAACGGGTCAGTCCAGTGTGAAATGACCCACTATCATAGTGGAAAAAACACACCACAGCTTTCAACATACATAGTTAGCTGAAGTGTATCACTGAATATTTCCTGGCGCTGTTTTTTGCGCTGTCGGGTGAGATATTACTGTGTGTGAATGGTGCGACCACAGCGACTTTTCAGTTTAGGAAAGAGCCTGATGTTTTATGGTGCTAAATCAGGCGAATATAATGATTGTCGAACGTAAGTAGTTAAATTTGCCACAAAGGGTCAATGTAGTGTGAGATGTCCCACTATCATAGTGAAAAAATCCTGTAAATCCGCCCACTTTTTTAGAATAATATCATCTTTAAATTGTTAGTTCACCATACGTCACTTCTTACGATGAAGAGTTCTTTCAAACACTATCATAGCTTCCAGCCACACCTTCTCCAAATTGTTTACTATAGTTTGCTATCGTGGTCCCGTTCTGGTCGTGAGTGGTCATAGCGTTAAAAAAAAAGTTTTAAAAAGTGGAAAAAATGGCGTCCGTAACGGACGCTTCCAGATCCGGACGACCAAAAGAAATTGTTTTCGAGGGGGTGTGCTATTTAATTATTGTTAATCCCCGTGAAACAGTTAGGAAAATAGCTGAAATAATAAAAAAAAATCAGTCTCAACCAAACACGTGGTCATAAAAGAGCTCGAATTTTTGAGCAACCTCAATGTGTGGTCACCCCACTTTCTTACCCAGACTTCACACTGTCTTACGGACCCATCAGAAACTGTCAGAGCTTGTGTGGGAAGCTTTATCTTACCCACAGTATTACCCAGACCTCGCCCCGTCCGACTATCATCTATTTTGCAGTCTGAGCAACCACTTGAAGGATTTGAATTTCCATAACGACCAGGAAGTGAAAAATTGAATTTAACGTTTTTTTCCAGAAAAAATACGCGAGTTTTATGAGAAAGAAATTAAAAAGCTCACAGAGAGGTGGGAAGAAGTTATTAAAAATGGGGAAATTTTATAATACATTCAAATAATTGTTTTCTTACAACAGGTGATTTTTCAAAATTTAAGTTTTTTTCGTAGGCAGCACTGGTTGGTAATGGCGTCCAAACGTCATCAGTCGCAGTGAAAAGTGTACAATATGCTATACTTGGCCATTAAATCTTCGATTTGTTGATAGAGACTGTTAGCAGTCCTGGTAAATTTTCGTCTTCAGTACGTTCTCGACCTTTTTTGAACTGCTTAAGCTTCTACTAACATTTTTTTTTTAAACAAAGTTGAATTTGACTGAATATTGCGCTTATATAAAGTGTAGTAAAAAGTTCATTCGTTATTTTTCCGTGACATTTTGAGCATAGTTAGAATGATACGATTCAGGCGAAATATGCACCGTTTTACTTAATAACTTGTTGCCATTTTGAAGGTAATTGTATTATGTCCCTCTCGTTGAAAGCCTTTTTCCTTTCGACAAAAACCCGGCATCTCTTGAGGCAGTGTTGTCATCAGCAAAATCATCAGCAAAGACACGAATAGGTAGTAAAGATTTGTTGCCGGTTCCAGAATATTAGACGGATGCATAAGAATCTCCCAACCAAGCCAAGGAAGTTTCTAACAAGTCACTATCGACTTGTGTGGGTTGGAATTATTCCGATGCAAAATAATTCCTCTCCTATTCATCACACCTGCCGATTGCTTCCTTTAGATAATCGAATTATTAGCAATGCAGATCCGAATTCAGAATTTGACCATAAGAAAACAGCTCATACCAGATGAATCCCAGCCAACCCCAATTATGTTGTGTAACCTTCCCGTCTGTCAATCCTGGCTTAGCCACTATTTGCGCCAGGTGACGGCGATTGGACTACGACTATTTTCTCTTGATATTGTCGTATAAGTTAGCGGCAAAAAAATTTAAACCTCAGTCCCGTTCACTTGCCTTTCTTATTTGTCAATTTATTTCTCAAGAACTAAAATAGCAATTTTTGCTGATACAAGAATATAATTCAACAGAAAATTTATTTTTTTAAAATCTGCTAAAAGCCTTAATGAGAGACAAAGCAAAAACTAGAATTAAGTTAAGAATTAAGTTAAAACAAAAATTGTAATTGAAAATAAATTCAATCGTATTTTGACAACAAAGCAAAGCGGATCAACAACATTAATAAAACTTGAAATAAAATGTAGTTTTCTATAACTGGCGCTCGAGCAAAAGGATGTCTTATAAGCCAACAACTCTCTCTCTCTTTGTTTCACTAACGACCTTAAGAAGTTCATCATTGGACACATAAAAGGACAAATTGAAAGCTATTCCAGCGCGACCTTAAGTAGCTCACTGCTGGACACATCATCGTTGAATTTATCAAGACAGCGATTACTACAATTGGGTATAGCGGAGAACCACGAGTAGTCAGCGAACACAAAAAGGAACCATTCAAAGCTATCGATAGTAAGCATGTGTGGTATCATCATATTGATGTAAGTTATTTAAGAATTCATTAATATTACATTAAGTGAAAAGCAAAAGCTTTAAAGTGAACAAGTGTTGTTAATTAGTAAAAACAGAAAACAAATTTTTCATGCTTTAAAAAAAGAGAGAAGAAAAAAATCTTACAAAAATTAAATAAATCTAATAATTTCCTTTAAGGAAATCATAAAATTATTAAAAAATTTAAATAATTAATTGAATTATAAAAATTATCCTTTATTATCCTTTTACATTTAAATTAAAATTTGATTTAACCAAAAAATTTTCAATTAAGAATCACTCAGTTTTATTTTAATATCGAATTTTTTTTATTATTTTCAAACGAAAAAGAAAACTTAATTTTTTTGCTAATATTTTGGTGTTCTATAAAAGAACTAAAAAATTATTATTTATTGCTTAGATTGTAACGTTTAATTAAAGTAGAATAGAAAAACTGACAATTCCTAACAATCCCTAACCATGTCAAATCCGGCAAATCTACTAAGACCAGTTATCCTTAACCACGACCAAGCTCCCCCACAAGACCAGTTCCACATAAATGTTGCAATGCAAGCGCATATAAAAAATTTAGTTTCAGAACAGGTTAGAGCAGCAATTCAATTGCAACAAAACCCAGACAATGACTTACGCAATAGAGCAGACATAGTAATAGAAGACAGGCATAGGAATGATCTTAGCGAGTTGGGCAAAATCTTTGACATTGTCAGATGTTTGAGGGAATTCTCAGATAACCCTGCAGAATTCAATTCTTGGCGAAAAAGCGTAAAAAGGGTCCTGGAAATTTACGAGAACACTACAGGACCCGCAAGATATTTTGAAATATTGAGCGTAATTCGCAACAAAATTATAGGAAATGCAGACTTAGCTTTAGAATCTTATAATACTCCGTTGAATTGGAAGAGTATCGTTAAATGCTTAACACCTCATTATGGCGACAAAAGAGATTTGGGCACATTAGAATACCAAATGTCTTGGCTAATTGAGGGCAGAAATACAATTCAAAGTTTTTATACGGAAGTTTATAGTCAACTTTCATTAATATTAAATAAAATTGGATGCATGGAGATAGGCAATGAATCAGCGATATTGATCACACAGACATATCGCGACAGAGCACTCGACACGTTTGTAGGAGGTCTCAATGGAGATTTGCCCAAACTGTTAGTAATCCGTGAGCCACCAGATTTACCAGAAACTCTACATTTAGATTAAAATTACAGAATCAGAGTTATAGAACAGAATATGCGTATAACTACCACAATACAAAACCGCGAAAAATTGCCACCAGCTCCACCAAAGTGAAATAATGATATGAACAGAGTACCTTTTTATCCTGAACTTACTTTACAACAGCCTAGTTACGCAAAGCAATGGAACACACTTCAATATCAGAATAATCAAGGACCACATCAACAATCTTTCAATCAAAATTTCCAATTACAAAACCAACATCGACAACATTTCCAACCACAAATTCCATATTTTCAACAACATCCACCACCAAGACCTATCGTCCCAAAGCCACGAGGAGATGAACCAATGGACGTCGATACTTCTATTCAGTCAAAAAATATAAACTACCAAAATAGTACGCGTCAAACGAATCAATTTTACGACAAAAGATCCATACCTCAATCTCTACCAACTCCAATGCAACACAACAAACTACAGAGAAATTTTCACATAAGAATGAATGACGAACTTTCTTCAGACGATAATTTCTATGACCAACCTTATGACTCTAACAACTATGCAAATGATTTTCCAGATATCCATTTTTTAGGCTGACACACTCTTCGCTTCCATATTTCAAATGCAAAGCGAAGAATGGTGAAATATTAGAAATATTAATAGACACTGGCTCCAACAAGAATTATATTCAACCTTCTCTTCTGGCCAAACTAATTCCGAATGAAAAACATTTTTTCGCGAACTCCGTTTCAGCAACATACAAATTACACACCACACTTTAGTGAATCTTTTTAATTTACCGGATCACAAAATGAAATTCTATATTTTGCCTTCTTTAAAATCTTTCCACGGTATTCTCGGTCACGACATCTTAAAACAACTTAATGCAGTAATTCGTATAAAAAACCAGTACATGTTGATAGAAAGCACTAGGAAATTTAAAATTTATCAGCATATTTCCCAATCTGTAAATAAAATTGAATTAAGAACAAATCATTTGAGCAAACCCCAGATATTAATAATGGAAAAAGTAATTAAAATGCAACCGAAATCGTTTTCAGAACCAAATCAAAAACCAACTTATACTTCTCGTGTCCAGGGAGAAATTAGGACAACTAGTAATTCACCAGTTTATTCAAAATCACACCCTTATGCTATGGCACTAAAAAGTGAAATAGAAAAACAAATAGTTGAGCTTTTGAACGACGGTATAATCCGACCATCCAAATCGCCATACAACGCACCCGTTTGGATTGTTCCGAAAAAATGGATGCATCCAGGGATCCAGGGATGACATTGAAAAAACTACTTTTTCCATTAACAACGCAAAATTCGAATTCATGAGACTCCCATTTGGGTTGAAAAATTCTCCACCAATTTTTCGACGAAACCTAGATGATGTTTAGAGAAATCAAATAGGCATCCCTTTTAAGAGGGGAGGATGGACGCGTTTCAAAGAATGCATCCAAAAATAAAAATATATTCCTAAGTAGAGATGCTATAGATTCCTTTCAGAGGATATTATTCTTAGCCAGATTTTGAAAAAGGTTTTGACTTAACAACAGACGCTTCCAAATATGCAATTGGTGCAGTCTTGTCACAAAATGGCAAACCAGTGACATTTTGGTCAAGAACATTAAATTAGGCTGAGGAAAATTACGCCACCAATGAGAAGGAAATGTTGGCGATAATTTGGGCACTGACCTCATTAAGAAACTATTTGTATGGATCTAGAAAAATAAATATTTTTACACACCGCAAACCCCTAACTTTCGCCCTTAGCAATAAAAATACAAACATTAAGATGAAAAGGTGGAAAACCATATTAGAGGAATTTAATTAAGAACTTAAATATCAACCAGGGAAAACAAACGTTGTGGCAGATGCGCTGTCTAGACCTCCACAAATAAATTCAATGACTGCAACTCAACACAGTTCAGAAAGCTCTTCACATGATTTAATACCAGCTACAGAATGTCCTATAAATGCATTTAAGAACCAACCCCACATACTGATAGACGTAAAAGACAGTTATAAATTTGAAATACCTTTTCCTACGTACCATGGACATATTATAAAACAATCCCACTATACAAAAGACTCCTTACTTTCAATTTTTAGAAAATATTTAAATCCAATCCAATCGTAATTAATGGACTTTTCACAAGTGAACCGATTATGGGTATCATACAAGAATTTTACCCTGACCAGTTTAAAAACCTTAAAGTCAGATTTACTCAAAGCCAAGTGAAGGATGTAATAAATGAAAGTGAACAAGAAGAGATAACTGTAGCAGAACATAAACGAGCACACCGAAATGGAAGACAAAGTAAGGAGCAAATCAAACAAAAGTTGTACTTTCCGAAAATGGCAGAAAAAACCAACATAATAGCAAAGGCTTGTAAAATTTGCAAAGAACAAAAGTATGATCGACATCCCAATAAATTCAATGTAGAAACTACACCGATTCCAAAAAATCCCGGAGAAATAATGTGTTTACGCGGATATGGGGGGTTTGGAACATCGACAAATATTTGCTCAAGAGGTTTTAGAGAAATGAGAACGCAAAAACACGTACGAACCAAATTCGGGGTTTATTTGATTGCAAATATATATTTTACCTTCAGGGCCACAGTAATAAATTATTGATGACGTTGGGTACAAATTACAATATATTTCTGCTTTTCCAATAATTCGGTTTTTCTATACAGCAACTGGGGATTACTTAATTAACTGAGATTTAGAGACGAACTGACTTATATCGTTATAAGTAAAGATTGATAAGCCTCCGTCTATTAACGAATCCTACTGCTAGAATACTGTTTGAGTGATTAATCTAAACAAGAGAGAAAAATACTCATAATACAGCAAGGATAAATAAATTAGGACTATTTTAAATTAATGTTGGGTTCGGATTCAAACATAATGCATGTTGATATTTACTCGACAGAAACGAATTTAGTTCTTACTGCAATTGACAAATTTTCAAAATATGCGCAATTCAAAATTTTAAAATCTAAAGCAATAGAAAATTTAAGAGAACCTCTTAAGGAATTAGCTCTAGCATTTGGTGTTCCAAATTCAATTGTCATAGATAATGAGAAATCCCTAAATTCGGCCACAATAACATTTTTACTTAAAAATCAATTCGGAATCAATATTTGTACTACACCTCCATATTGCAGCTCTGTTAACGGACAAGTAGAAAGATTCCATTATACTATCTCGGAAATAATGAGATGTTTAAAGACAGAAACAAATTCACAATTCATTTCATGATCTACTTACAAAATCAATTTTTGACATAACTCATCGATTCACTCTACTACTGAAAAAAAAAACAGTTGAAGTATTTTTTAGTAAAAAAATTAAGGGTAATAAAAAAATGAAACGCGAAAGAAAAGAAATAAGCGATAGATTAAAAGAAAAACAGGAGAAAGACATAGAATACCAGACTATTCAATAGGCGAAAAGATTTACGTAAAAATTAACAAAAGTTTAGGATCAAAATTGTCTCCACGTTATAAAGAAGGAATAGTAAAGGAAAATAGAAATACCACTATATTAACTTATTCAGGAAAAGTAGTTCACAAAAACAACATTAAATAATAAAAATATTATTTTTGCAGAATACAAATATGTCGCATTCAGGCAGAAATCGAAATAGTTGACTATATATTTTCACACATCATTACTATCGACAAAGGAATAGCAAAAATAGAGCAAGGACCTTTTACAATAGTAGACGTAATTAAAATTAAAGAGTATGAAGAATTCATGAGCGATGTGCAAATATTCATTGAAAATAATATTCCTAAAACCCACAACAAATTTCCACTCCTGATCCATGAATTAACACAAACCATTAATGTCCTTGAAGACATTACGCCCACTCCTACTAACGGTCAGAAAAGATCAATTCATGCCATTGGTACTGTATGGAAGTACACAGCAGGAACTCCCGATCATAATGATTTTCAAATACTAACTTACAATATTGCTGAATTAAATAATAATAATAATAAACAGGTTTTTATAAATGAAGCGTTTAAGAAAAGATTAAATAATTTAACTGAGATCTTCAACACAACGTCAAATCAAATAAGAAAAAATGTTTATCTTGAAAAAGAAATTATAATTAATTTACAGAATAAAATAAGATTAATTAAAGAAGAATTAGTAAACATTGAACTAGCCATTACATGGGCAAAAATTGATATGATAAATCCACTTTTATTAAATAAAAAAGAAATTAAGATTGCTGTGGAAACTCTAATGAAAACATTATTTTTTCGAGCCCAGAAGAGGCATTAGACTTTCCAAAGATATCAATAAAGAATAATAACAAAAAAAGAAATATTTTATTTAATTAAAATTCCATTAACGAAAAAACAAAATTATAAAAATTTATTAATAAGACCAGTAAAGAAAAAATAATAATAAAATACATTTAGATTTTAAGGAAATATTATTTAACCAACAAGAAATATATGCTGTCAAATATAAATGCAAAAATTATAATAATATTACTATTTGTAATGAGAAAAATTTAACAACTATTACAGAGAATGATTCTATTCCAAATTTATTAAATAATTTGAATTCATCCTGTACTTTGAGCAATAGGCATCACGTTCTGCGTATAGAAGAAATATATTCGGGAGTAATACTTTTGAATGATTATAATGGACCAATATTGGCGAATAAAAAAGTACATAATATTTCGAGGACATGTTTAATTAAATTCCATAATTTAACAATCAAAATTGAGAATAGAACTTTTAGCCACTGCCAAGTTTCACCTTTACAAACTATGCCGGCTCTAATGCAACCTACGCCTTCTGAAAAAAAGCAGAATTACCCCTTTATCATTAGACAAACTTAACGAACTTCAAATCAACCAAACGGACGTTATCACAACCGTTCAAAAACGACTTATAATAGGAGAATTTACGATATCTAGAATGTTTTTACTAATTATTATTTGCGTAACCCTCCTTAAAATGTTTACTGGAACGGCAAGAGAAATTGCAGTGTGGAAACCACAGGTGAATAAAGTTGAAGAAGCTTTTGAAATGGACAGTATACCACGACTTACAAACATTACTTTGACCGCTCCAGAAAAAACTCCAAGATTACTTAGAATCCCACTTTTCTAAATTGAAAAAAAAAGAAAAAACGACGACTGGAGACATTCGATTTAAAAGGGGAAGAGTTAACTTTTCTTTTTTTTTTTAATATTAGTTATATTATTGAATCTGTCTTTTCGACATTCACAATAAGTATTAAAATCTTAAACTAAAGATATTAATGTCGGTACTGCCACTGTAATACTCAGCTTTTAGTTCGAAAAACACTCATATAGCCCAATCTAGAGTTTGAAATCTTTTGAGACGCTTATGACCCTCAAAAAAGAAGGTCTCTCGCATATGGATTGGGATGATCAGTAATTTTATCAATGTAATCAATGTGCATGATTTTCTTATCTCTTCTCGGATGGTGGGAATGTTGAGGTCTTTGTGGATGTTATTATTTCTTATATACCAAGAAGCGCACGTGATCATTCTTAAAACTTTTGACTGTCTTCTTTGGAACTTTTCAATATTGAATGCAGAAGCGGACCCCCATAGTTGGATCCCATGCGACCATATTGGTTTCAAAGCTGCTTTATATAAAAGTACTTTCAGTTCTAAGTCTAACGAGGAGTGTGGCCCAATGAGCCAGTTAAGCTGAGTGGTTTTAATTTTCAACTGTGTGACTTTAGCTGCAATATGGTGAACCCACGTGAGACGTCGGTCAAGATGAATTCCCAAGTACCTTACTTGGCTCTGCTCTGGGATTGTTGTTCCATTTATTGTAATGGGTGGACAATTTTTCTGTCTTAGCGTAAAGGTTAAGTGAACGCTCTTTGCAGCATTAACATTTATTTTCCACTTATGCTGCCAATTTTCCACGTCAATAACGTGGGATTGAAGTTGTTGTGATGCTACTTCTGGGTCTGAACGGGCTTGTACGCAAATTAGCAGTGTGCAATAAGTAAAGAAATGGTCCGAGTATACTCCCCTGTGGGACACCAGCTGAAATTCGTTTTATTGAGGAGTAAGTGCTTTTTGATCTCACTACAAAAGACCTATTTTCTGAATGTGACTTGAGCAATTTGTGTACGTTAGTGGAAAGTAGTGTTGAAATTTTATATAATAGTCCATTGTGCCAGACTTTGTCGAACGCTTGCGATATGTCGATGAATAGTGCAGAGCAGTATTGCTTACTTTTAAAAGTTGCACGAATTGAGTTTGTGATTCTATGAACTTGTTCGGTGGTGCTGTGTTGTTTTCTAAACCCAAATTGGTGGTTTGGAATTAGGTTTGTTGAGTCAATAATCGCCTCTGACGACCACAAAATCAATCTTTCAAATACTTTTGACGGAATGGGCAATAAGCTGATCGGACGACACGATGATACCTGCGTAACATCTTTACCGGGCTTGGGGATCATAACTGTTTCAGATTTCTTCCATGACGATGGCAAGTAACCAATCCTTAGCATAGAATTAAAAACAAACATAATAGTTCTTAATGCCGAATTTGGAAGGTTGATTAGCACAGAGTTGGTGATTTTGTCACAACCGGGAGCCTTTTTTGGGTTCACATCACTGATAACTGCTCTCAGCGCAGGAAAACGAATTTTTATTGGGTCTAAAACGAGTTCATGGACAACAGTTGGCGTTATATTGGAGTCAGTTTGGTTTGGTATGAAACCGATGACAAAAAATTTTAAGCCTCAGTTCCGTTCACTTCCCTTTCTTATTTGTCAATTTATTTCTCAAGAATTAAAATAGCAATTTTTGCTGATACTATGTCGCAACAAGAATCTAATTCAACTGAAAATTTATTTTAAAATCAGAAGTGATGACTCTGCTTAAAAGCCTTAATGAGAGACAAAGCAAAAACTAGAACTAAGTTAAGTAAAACAAAAATTGTAGCTGAA
Source organism: Philornis downsi (assembly GCA_019455685.1). Taxonomy (NCBI): domain Eukaryota; kingdom Metazoa; phylum Arthropoda; class Insecta; order Diptera; family Muscidae; genus Philornis; species Philornis downsi. Next base: position 5,937,895 of record JAHXMU010000136.1, on the reverse strand, counting down.
AATAAATTCATTCGTATTTTGACAATAAAGCAACAACATTAATAAAACTAGAAACAAAATGTAGTTTTGTATAGCTTATGTGAATCACATTTCATCACTAGTCACCATTTGTTTCAGATACGGCTCAATTTTATTGCCACCCAGAAAAGATTCGCAAATGGAACTTAGGTCTCTGCGGCCGTTTTACGTTATATCGAGCCCTTTTTTGGGTCCAGGCTTATTCAATGTTTGTGCAACGTTTAGTTTTTGGTTAACTGAAGTACAGCTCATATTGTTGTAGTTTATTATTTCTATTATTTCGTCAACACTTTCGACAATTGGCCCTCCTGAGCCTGGTGCTTCTTTGACATCAAAATTACCGGATCGGAATAAACGCAACCAAAACCGGACTTCCACTTTCACCCTTATCAAAGAAAAACTGTAGAATATGTCATATTTTTTTTTATTTATTTTTGTTTGAATAGTTTTTTGGGTTTAATTTTTTATCATCCTAACTCCATTTGACGTAGAAAGATCGCACTTGAGTGAAACGGGATACAGGTGACTAAATCCATGTATGGAAAAAGATTAAGGATTTCTTTTTACTACAGATTATACAAAAAGTAAAGTTAAATAAAGTACACATAAAGCCATGATTT
>JAHXMU010000136.1:5903851-5937247 GCA_019455685.1 Philornis downsi | reverse complement strand
CTGCATTTGGCGAAAACGAAAATATTGTTTATTCATGACAATACTCCAGTTCAAACATCCACTATTGCGATGGCAAAATATTAGTGAATTTAATTTCGAATTGCTTCATCACTTGCCTTATTCGCCGGATTTAGCTCCCCCGGAATATTTTCTATACCCAATACGTGAAAAAAATGTTTCTGTGGTAAAAGGTTTGCAAACAATGAAGAGGAGGAATCTGAGATTGTTGGCTGATTTAAGGATTTTGACATAGAAGTATAGTATAGAAGCTGTTGAATGTCGCTGGAATATGTGTATCAAGCCAAAAGATTCTGTTGAAAAATAAAGAAACATTTCATCTACTTTTTTGTGTACTTTTCTATGACGTCGGCTAGTTTTGGGACCGTCCTCGTAACATAGTTTCACATACAGAAGGAAATTTAAAAACAACTGTATTACATGACATCCTCTTATAATTCTAATTGACTTCATATCTATGTTATCCCTAAAGTACTCGCTATTATTGAAAATTCCCTTTAACTCATTGTGTAGCTTAAATTTCTAATATTCTAAAGCAGGCTTATCTTTAGCTTCACTTCCTTACAGGCATTAACTCCTTTTAATACTCTTCTGAATTGTTAACAAGGAAGTGTCACCATAACTCATTAGTTAACGGCCTGCAGAAGGAAATCATTTGCTTTTACATTCGTTTCCATCAACGACATTTCAATTGTTTGTAATGCTTTAATGCAGGTGAATTCTCTCTTTCACCCTATCTTCCTGTCCTCCTTTTTTTCTCGGTGTGTGTGTGTGTGCCAGTGTAATATTTTTGGAAGAATTAAATTTCAATTAAATTATTTAAATCAATGGCAAAATGTTAAGCCTATCAAGAAAATAAATTATCCACACATTAACTGATAAGAATGTGGTGACATAAATCTGAATGTGGTCTAGAGCCAGGCACCCGTTGGGCACACACACACACACACACGCATGATGGCTCATTATTCACGTGCTCGCTTAGGTGACACACATGCATGTAGTGTGCGTGTACCGGAAGTGATGGCCAAACAGTACTAGCTAGTTGGGTAGCATTTGGGACATATGAAGTAGTAACAACAAGTAATGGTGGTGAGCATGTCGCAATTCATTTTCGAGACTATTTCATTTGCTACTGAGAACTTTATAGCACTGATTTCACTAAAAAGGATGTCATTTTCAGAATTTAATTGTGGACATATATTAGCCAGTTGTACGTTTGAGCTGCAACCGAATTTAACATCCAGAAATTTTTGAAATACAAATGTACAGAGCGTTTAGGTTATGGCAGAGTCGACTAGCACTAACAGTTGGCGCCATCTATTGGCAAACAGCGGAAACTTAGTTAAGCACCTAATATTATAAAGAAATTTGAGGAATCGTTATATATTTTTTCAGGCCTATGCATCACGCAATGTACCTACTGCCGAAAATATCGTTTCTATTAGTAAAGGTGAGGCGAATAATCCGAATTTCAATTCAGAGCGTTATGGCTCTTTTGATAGCCGACCTTTTTTGGCCTGCAATTAAAGAATATAAACTGGACGACATGTTGTTTCAACAAGACGATGCCACGAGTCACACAACATGACACCGATTGTGGCTTTGTGGCACGAGTAGTTTGACGCCATTACACTTTTTTTTGGCGGGGCTACGTCAAAGACCGTATTTACGCGGGTAATTTCCAAACATTGGAGCATTTAAGAACCAACATTTGTCAAATTGTCGCCGAGATACCGCCCAAAATGTGCAAAAAAGTGGTCGGAAACTATCTCAAAAGTTGGATTGCTGCAACCAATCCAGAGGCGGTCATTTAAAAGACGTTGTAGTTCGTACCTAATGGCATGATCCAGGCATTGTAATGAATGGGTGAGCAGTTATCATATTTTATTATATTCTTCTAGCCATTTTGCTTACTTTTTTTTTGTTATATAAAAGAGTAATTCTTTCGTAGGCGTAGGCGAATCTGCACAAATGCTTGTCTTTCCCCAGATGCTATTTATAGACTTTATGTGGACATAATTTTTCTTCCAACGTTTGCAATTAGAATATATGCTTGGTTGTTTATTACCGCTCACGCTTTCTAATTACCAGTAAATACCGCACCCCCACAACAGTTGCAGATAATTGTTAAATGTTTAATTTAAATAAATATTTGTCTACTTGTAATGGCAACAAATGCTTCACTCTTAAATTTGCATATTAAAAGAAACAGAGATAAGAGTTAGCCACTCTCGAGGCAAAACTTGATATCGTTGGAAGCGGGAAAAAACGTGTTTGTGTCTAAGAATACACTGCTAATTAATTGGCAACGGCTGTAGCCAGACATGCGAGGACCTATATGTGTGCGTGCGTACAAGTGTATGGTGCCCCATCATCAGGCGGCAACAATAGCTGCAGGTAGAAGCTCTGGCATGATATAACCTAAAAGCAAATGTATTCGCACAACAGGAATGATGTTAATTAATGACACAACAATTTAGACAGAGATAAAAACCACAATTAAATTTTAGTGTTATATTATGCGGCGCACACACATACACACGCATGTGAATGAATGAATGAATGCTGTGTATATGTAGTTTTATGAATGTATATGTATTTGTAAATTTGTATATATATGTATATATATATGTATAAATATATGATGATACTTACACATGTATGTGTGTGATGAGTTCACATCTTGCCGTTCTCTGATCTTTGTCTATTATTTAGTCCAAAGCAAGGACAAGCAGTAGGAGTTGAAGTAGGCGTAGAGTGGAAAAATAATTTGGCCTAAACATTTATGGTATGTAGGTGTCGCTAACCTTAGAAATAAGTGTGGTCTATGTACGTTTTGTTTTCGGTAAAGGAAGAAAAAATTGTTGAAATATTGAAAAAAGTGGAGTGTATTACAATGGCACGCTACAGATGTGAAAACGTATGGGAGTGGTTCAAGAATAATTTAGTATTTTTGTCCCCCTTTATGGGAGTGGAAATATTTTATGTGCTATACGAACACTTTTAACTAAAATTCGTGCCATCATTCAATGTCATCTGTATACAGTAATGCTATAGGGTTATTCATTTAGTGGTTTCAAAACCGCCGATCTGGCAAGGCTGTCAGCTGTTAAATACCCGTCATCTGAACTGTTAATTATTTAATGCAAGTTTGGCATTTCCGAATATGGATCGTTTAATAACCAAAGGAAGCACAAAAGCAGTTAAAAACTACTACAAAAGTGGCGATTCAAAAGCTTGGTGATGAAGCTCATTTCTCACAAAAATCATACCATACGAGTACACGAAAACATTAATTCAAAATTAAGGGTATTATTGTTTGCTTACATCAGATTAAAAAAATAAGAGTTTTAAGTAAAATTTAGTAGTGGGTGCTTCCGCCCTGGTTGAGAATACATTCATATATTCCGTTCGGTAAAGAATCATACAGTTTTTTTTAATTGGGTCTAGCGAAATACACGACCAGGCTTGTTTAATTCCATTAGTGAGTTAACTTTTGCTTGAATATTGCTGGCCTGATTCGTCTACCTTGCGTACTAGTCGTCCCCAGATGTTTTCAATAATGTTAAAGTCTGGAGAGTAAGGCGGCCAGTTCATAACCTTAATATTTTGGCTCTCAATCCATGATTTGACGACTCTTGCTGTGTGGGTTGGAGCGGTGTCATGCTGGAATTTAAATTCCAAATCTTTGAAAATATTTTTGACTTCAGGAAATGCTCTTTCCAGCACACCTTTGTATGAAGTCGCATTCATTTTTGCAGAGAGAAACTGGAACTCTATTGTGCCATGATAGGAGATCGCACTCCATGCAATAACTCCACCTTCCCGGCTGTGTAATCAATTGAGTAGGTGTTCCTCTTTCCGAAAATCGTGGAAGTAGTAATTATATCCCTCAGAACCCTCAAAATTACATTTTGTTTCGTCGGAAAATATAATTCTATTCCACCCTCTACTCCACGTTATAGTTGTACTACAAAAATTAAGGCTACTTTCCTTACAGACGTTGTCTAGCGGTGAATTATTTTTAAGTCTCAAGCATTGCAAGTGTGCTGCTTTAAAAATAGCTCTCTTTACCGTTGATAGACTTGCACTTACGCCAGCTTTTTCCTTGATTTTGGCAGCAAAGTCGTGTGAAGTTGAGGCATATCTCAGAATAGCCCTCCTGTCAGCGGCTGTAATAGCACTTGCTGTTCGACCTTTCATATTATTTCCATAGCCTTCTATGTCACGTAAATATATCGATAAAACTTTGCGACTTCTATTAGTTTTTCTGGCTATTTGATGAATAGAAATTCCATACTTCTTGTAAGTTTTAATTTTGGATCTTTCGTCGACACTCAAGGATCCAGCTAGGCCCTTTTTAGCTAAAATTGATTGTTTTATATTTAATTACGCACAATTAGTGTAATCCGATCTGATTTATGATAATCTGAAAATAATTTCACACTTAAACTGATTACCACGTGAGGGGTGATATTGAAATGAGCCAAAAAAGAAGAACAAAAATTTTTGCTCATTTAAAAGAAAAGAGCGAATTAAAATAACTGGGCATTTCCACAGCTTGAAATTTTTTGTAGGTGATGTGTAGAAGAAGGAGAAACAAATAAGTAAAAACTGAACCATTATGTGAAGTGTAGTAGTCACCATTGTGAAATGATTAGGGGGCGCTGTTCAAGTGAGCGGCAGTGTACAATTGGAGAGCGCTCCTACATATTGAAACCAGGATTGATTTTTTTTGCAGCTATGAAAAATATACTTATTTCGTTTTTTCTTTTCCTGTTTGAAACATGTAGTTTGATACCCTCTACGTGGGCTGTCCCAAAACTAGCCGACCTAACAAAAAAACCCAAAAAAATGGGAAAAATGTTCTTTATTTCTCAACATAAGCTCGATACACTTTTTCCAGCGATGTTTAATAACTTCTAATTTCTGGTATAGTACGAACTGTCAAATTCCTTTATTGTTGTCAAATCTTTAGCCATCGAACCATTTTTTCAAGTTTGAAAATAGAAAATAGTCCAAGGGAGCTAAATCTGGCGAATAAAGTGTGTGATAAAGCAATTCAAAATGTAACTCATTAATTTTTCTCATCTCAAATGTGTGCACTGGAGCATTGCCTTGGTGAAACAACACTAAATGCAGCCAAAAAAACGAACGCCATAACCTTGCCTGCAGTTGGAACCGTTTTCGTCTTTCTGTCTTCTAAAATTCCTGCTTGTTTGACCTTTTTCTTAGATGTGAAGTGATGAATACATGTCTTTTCCATGATTATAAATCGACGCAAAATGACGGCTTTATTGCAGTGAAATATCGCCAACCAACCAAACTGTACTGAAATATCTTCATGACGCTGCGTTTGCTGCATCGAAAGCAAGCGCGGCACCCGATTTGCGCACACCATACTCATCTTCAAATCTTCAGTCTATATACGATGTACTCGTATAGCGCTTTTTGAAATGTCTATCATTTCAGTTAAGTCAAGCACCTTCAGCCTATTCAGACGATTATCGAATACCATTTTATGGTTTTTCTTAACCGTGTCTGGCGTGGACATCTCAATTAATCGACCACTATGGCGTTCGTTTTGGTAGCTCGTACGGCCTTCTTTGAACTCTGCCACTCTCCCAGATTAGAATCCAGCTGGACTTTAATATTGGTTGGTCTGAGACCTTTCAAATGGAAATATTGAGTTACATAACGGTGATCAATTTTTTCCAGGTTTAGACATTCTTGAGATCGTGGCGCCTTGAAACTTAAATCATACGTTTTGTAAGGTTCACACTATTCACCAATATAATTTCTTTCAAACTACTGGCACCATCTATACGTCAAGTTATTCGTATGAATGGGGTATTGAAATCTATAGCCCGTATCTCAAAATAGTTAATCGTTGATTAATTGTGATCGACCGACCGTGCAGCGATTGTTAGTACACGGTTAGTACATCAAATTATAGTTTGCATAGTCGCGAGTTCAATCTCGCATACGGCCACCAATCATTGTTGGAGCAGCGGCTGTCTCTGACGAACACTTCGATTAGTCGAGTAATCGACAAGACTGGCAAATGCTTCTCAACCTGTGACATTAGGAATCGTCGTTAAACTGGTGTCCACAGTTGAGTGAGTCTAAAAATATAATGCGTGTAAGCTCTCTGTTCTCACATATAGGGTGGCGCACCAATTGCTCTGAAATAAGATATTTAAACAACTTTTTTGTTAATCAATGTATTTTGTTAATTCTTATTATGTGAAAAACGAATTTTTATTTCATAACTAACCAACTTTTTAAATTTATTTTTTTATTAATCAATGTATTTAATTTATTGTTTTATTTTAAAGAAAATTCAAGTTTATTTTATATAACTTTCTCTTTGTACACCTCTTGCTTGACATAACCCCATAAAAAAAGTCTGGTGGAGTCAGGTCAGGCCAAACCTTGGGGGCCAGCAGAAAGTGGTGAGCCTGGTTATTAATTTGTTTGGCAATTTTCGCTGGAGCTTCGACTATGTGTGCAGTTACTCCATCTTGCTAGGTCAAAATGCTGTTAAAACAGATACGTTTTTGGCGTAGTGCTGGATAAAGGACTCTTTCAAATGTTGTAATGACGGTCCACGTTGACAGTTGATAGTAGAACGATTCGTGCGCCACCTTGTATTTCATTCATGGCATGCAGGGGATTTTGTTTTATTTTTAGTTTTAATGTGAAAACGTTTATCGAAACTTATTGATATTTTTTACGGTGAAGACAATAGAAATTTTAAGTTTATTCTGGTATGTAAGAAAAATCACAGTGGGGTGGTTTTTCCCTGACAGTTAGATCAAAAATGTGCTAATTCGATCAGGTCGGTACTTATAGAAAAGGTAAACATCGGTATTTTATAAAGGACATCACAGCCCTATGGGAAAATTTATAGCTACCACTGTTTTGAAGCATTTTAATATTTTAGTAACAATATGAGACATTATATTTGTGGCTGAAAAGAGCACATAAAGGCCCCTGTGCTTCTTGACTTACTAACAGATTTCCACGTATTTCAACTTAGAAAAAAAACCACTGCAGGAGATATGAGAAACATTCCATTATATTGTCTGCTAACAAATAATAACACTAGAATTTGCAATCATAAAGTCGAAGCGACAGTAATAACACACTTCGCTTCCTACACCTAAACAAATAAATAAGCATGAAAAATGCTATATAGCTTACACACAGAGCAAAAAAAAAAAGCTTTCACCAAAGCAAAGTACACTTAATATGAAACAAAACACTCAAAGGATCATAAACAACAAAATGAACGATTTATATTGAAATATTATTGGGGGAACCCTTCTCTACAACATGAAGTTAAGGATAATAATAAAGCAATTAGTAATCCTTTTGCCAGCAGCAGCTGTTTTCAGCGGGATTTTGCATTTTTTTCGAAATATGCCGAAAATCCCTTAATTCAATGGCGTTGACAGGCAGCTAGTAAGAGAGGGAAAGTGTAAACTTGCAAATGTCAGCGAAAGGATTTTGAAAGATGTCACACGCGGTGAGGGCAATATTAAATTGTGACATTTGTAAGGAAAGCAAACAATGAAAAAGTTCAAATCAAAGAGTAAATTTTAAAGAGAAGAGAATGAGAGAAGATGTAAGCAAATATTATAGAATCGAAAAAGACTGAAACGGGTGTAAAGTAAATAAGTTTGATTTGTTTTGGGTAGACTTTGACATTAAATACATGGGAGGGAGAATAATTTATGTTGGTGACGACGGCATGATATTTTTGAATAGTTGGGAAGCATATGGATTTTAACTGGCATGGGGGCAGGGGGGGCAAGTTTTTAGTTTAGTTTAGTTTTAATACTTTGGCTATGGTTTTAGGAAATTTGATACAAAACACCAACTAGATGGTATAGCTGGTATATATGGTTTAATATGGTCCATAATGGCTTTAAGAAATTTTTGATTAAGGCTTACAAAAGAAGGTTTCATACTGACAATAGGATAGACATCCAGACCATATGTGGCTTTTAATTTTGTGGTCACAAAGATAAACGACTTAAGTGGAGTTAGGACAAGGTCGAGTTTATTCATTATTATTATTATTATTGCACGTTTTTCGGCGCAGATTTACAACCAAACCCCTTTGTAAAATTTGTTGTGGTTAAAAAAAACATAGCAAATTTTTAAAACAACGATTTTTGGCAAATTTCATGAGTTGTCTAAATATTGATTTAAATAAAAAATATTTTTTTTATTATTATTGCAAATGTCCTTAAGACACATGTTATCATCTAAGTGCGATTTCAAAACTCCATACATAAAAAAAATTACAACAAATTTTCATAATAGCGATTGATTAGCGACCAGACCCCATTCAAAAATTCGAAGTGGCTCAAAAAAAAAAAAAAAAAAAAAAAAAAAAGGAAAAAATGCAGCAAAGTTTTTAAACAGCAATTTTTTGAAAATCGTATAAGTTAGCTATATACTGATTTGAATAAAGGGTGATTTTTTAATCGTAATCGAATGAAACACTCAAATTCGCATCATATATTAAATTTTTTTATTGGAATCGATAAATTGGTCTCTGCCATTTAATTTTTTAAGACATTTCAATGTAAATGTTGTCCGCGGCTCCGTCTCAAAATGTCCATTCGTAAGACCCAATTTTTCGTCACTGGACTAACGACTTGACATAACCCTACAAGAAATAATCAAGACCCTATATTTAAAGTACAATAAATAAAATTCGTCGATTTTCCAAAAATCAATGATCTTTCTACATGTCCTAAACAGAGAAGATTTCTGAAATCAATCTCCAATTACGCTCATTTATTGTGCTTTAATATGAAATAATTTTTTTTGTTTAGAATCTACCAATTAATCACGTCCTTTCAAACACCCTTCACACTTTTGCAGCAACACAAAACAATATTGTGTGAATTTAAACGTAAGTCAGTTCACCTGAATGAAATTTCCATACAATGAAAAACTTCTCTGCGTCTTTTACTCTTAATGTATTAGTTTTTTTTTTCTATGAACAATATCCTGGTAATATTATTTACTTCATTTAGGCCCAAAAACTGTACCTTCCCGTAGAATTTGTGTAATCCATTTTTCACTTAGCTTTTAAATCCGTTATTGTCTGATAAATCTGTCAAATGATAGACAGTGACATATAAAATCATATGTTTTCTTTCAGAATCCTCAAACAAAAACAACACGAAGGAGGGTAACGGCTAATACAATAAATCTTTGCGAGGGAATACAAAGAGAGACAAATTTATAGTATTGTAAGGGCTGAGTAAAGATGTGTGCTTTTAAAAACACGTGCGTTTGCTGTGGGAAACAAAAAGAAAGAAACAATAAAAAATAAACACCAACAAAATGAAAACAGAGAGTAATTGTGTCATATTTAGGGCTAAGAAAAGGAGATAAACAGTGAGGGAGAAAAGGAACCTTTTAAAACAACACTGGGAGAGCATAACATTGATATGCTCAGGATTTATAGGTACTGTAAGTAAAAGCACAGGGAATAGTAAAGCTTTCTCTGATTGGAAATGTTTGTAATGTTTTGAGGTATTCAGCTGCGTAAAGCTTTTGTCTTTTTCGTTAGTGTGCTTATGCATACTCTGGCTCTCAAGCTGTATGACTTTCTCTCTCTCTCTCTCTTTCTTTCTGTCTCTCCTGGCTGTTTTATGCCGTCACAGCTAAGTTTTATAGCTTGCCCAGGACTCTTGTGCATTGTTGTGCCATCGCATACCGTTAGTTGGAACAAGGACGCGTAACGTATTACATTGCTTTCACCCGCTAATGTCGTGACGAGTGTACACGGTTAAATGCTTTAACAACGGTCTGTGTCTGTTCCTTTTGGAAGTTGTAGCAGCTGTATGGTACTCCATCATATCTAGTACACATTTCAGTTGTTGTTGTTGTTTCTGTTTTTCCAAAGTAATATCGTGATTCTAAACGAGAGTTTCCACTCCCCTCGTCTACGAAAAAGCATCCTAATAAGTTTGCAAATGATAGAAAATATAGGAAAAGGGGAACCAGAAAAAAGTGAAATTTTGAAGAAAATAAAGAAAACGTAAAATTAAAAAAAAAACGGAAAAACTTCAGATTAACATTAAGAAAACGGACAAAGTTTGGAGAACTTTTAGGCATCTGTGAAGTCTTAACGCCAGCACGTTTTCCTACGACCGATACTTTAAACTTCTATCATTTAACCAAAGCCATAGAACAGAACAGAAGCAGAGGTTAAAGGGAGGTTAAAACGTCAATAGCCAGAGTAAAGTGTATTTCTGTGAAAACGTGCTCGTGTGTGTGTGTGTGTATGTGTGTGTGAAAGGAGCTTTAAAACAAAAACAGGGCCTAAAAAAGCGCTAAAGTGTAATTACATAAAATACTATAAAAATAGAAAAGGAATATTAAAGCAAAATACAAGATAACGTTTTAAACAAAATATCAAATAAAAAATTTATCAAAGCAAAAGCAGCAGCAACTGCAACAACAACAACAAGAAAATAAAGGCAATCTCTCTCACTTACATGACTACACACTTGTACAATTTATTTCATTTCGAAATGGCCTTGTTTCAGTTTTGATTTTCCGTTCTCTTTAGGTTTTTTTGCTTTCTCTATGCTTTGTTGTTTTCTTTCGTTTTTGCAAAGCACACACACAGACATTTCCCTGTAATGCACATTCATACACACTCTCATACATTTTACACTCTCATACATTCGTTCATAAATTTGTTGTAGTCCAAAAAGGGGGGAAACAGTTGTGAGAGGAAATTTCTTGTGCGTTTTTGTTGTTATAAAAAATTGTGTTAACTAAAATGAAAATCAGCTTGTTAAAGATGTAAAGGAAACTGCTGCCAGAAAAGTGAAAAATAGTGAAAAAAAGAAAAAAAAAACAAAAACGATAATTTAATGAGCCTTCAATTTCATAAATTGTCGGAAAATTTACGAATAGAAAATCAAATAAAACAAGTGAAAGTTTGTAAATACAATAATTAAGAAACATGAAAAAATCACTAATATTAAAGAGTTGCAATAAAATTTAATGAAACAACGAAATTTTGTAGTCGATTGTGTTGATTTGAGGCTAAAAATTCAGATATTCCTCAAATTTTTGTTGGAGGCACTTTTTTTAGTTCATTAGCTGGAAATGAAAACTGCGACCAAGATTTTTTTGATAACATGTCATTTAATAATAATAACATTTCTCTAATGGCAGACAAAATTATAATCATCTGAAACATTTACATTGTAACCATCCTACTGCGGCAAACTTTGTTTTAATTCTTCACATTGATTTGCAATGTTTGGCAAAGTGTTTCGCCTGTGATGATTTGTAATACAACTGATTACATAGTTTTCTTCTTGGCAACAGTATGGTGATGATTGTGGCTGATTTAGCTCATAATTGTCTTTTGGTTTAAGTACCTTAACGTCATTACTAAAAAATGTGCAAGCACTTTGTGTAGCTCGATGAATTTTGAGACATCTAGATTTGATACTCAAAGAAATTTGAAAAAAATTTTCCATAGTTTTTATCTTCGGCTGGAAGAATGAAGACGCACTTGGTTTGATATGGAAATAGTTCAATTCGCAGAATGAACGCTTAAAGTAGAAAATATGTTGTTTCAAGACTTTTCAAGTCTTTTGACTTTAAGAAACGAAAATTCTTGTAAAACTTTATCAACATTTCTTTCAATCTAGTCCATTAGTTTAAGCATATCATAGCATTGTGTCGGTGCTAGATCTGGATTTGAAACTCAAGAAAATTTTAAAAAGAATTTCCATAGTTTGTATTTTTCGTTTCAAGACTTTCCTATTGACTGTAACAAACGAAAATTCTGTTGTCATTGTAAAACTTTATCAAAATTTCTTTCATCTAAGGCCATTATTTTGGCCATCTCATGGTGTTGAATCACTCCATTCCCTTCAGTTGTCTCTGCAGTAATAGGCCGGTTAAAAATAAAAGAAAAAACAAATCAAAGTGTGATTTTTAACCGGTTCAATCCATGATTACTTCGTCAATTTTCTTCAAATTTTAGTAAGAGTTAAAAGGAAAGATAGTGAACTAAAATGGGGGTCATCGGGAGGCCGCTTAATGAAATTTGAAAAAAAAATTTCGATAATTTTTATCTTCTGCCGGAAGAATGAAGACACACATGATTTGATATAGAAAAAAATTTAACTTGTAGAATAAGCGCATAAAGTGAAAAATAAGTCGTGATCGAATATCTTTTGTTTCACGACTTTTTTACAATTTGTAAAACTTTATTAAACTTCTTTCAACTTAGTCGATTATTTCGGGCATGTCATGGTGTCCTATCACTCCATTCCCTTCAGGTGTATTTGCAGTAATAGGCAGGTTAAAAGAAAAAGAAAATCAAATTGTGTTTTTAACCCGTTTATCCATGATTACTTCGTCAATTTTCTTCAAATTTTAGTAATATTTTATAATAAAAGATAGTGAACAAAAATTTTATTGCGGTTAAGAAGCCCGACCGAAGAACCGCCCAAAGGATTTGCATATATTTTGATGATATAGTCGTTTAACATTATTTTGAGCATATCCACTAATATTGCCAAAAAAAGTGCAAAAATGGATGAGATGGAAGTTCACAAATAACATTTTCTATGAGAAAGGAACAAAGACTCTATATAGGATGAAGGCAAAAATTTTTCTTATATTTAAGATCATTGAAACACAGCTTAATATGATCAAATATGAATATATAAGTATAATATGAGATTAAATTTCGGCAATAGCATTAACTAAGAAATGTGATAGGAAGCAAGATTCTTCGAATTTTAATTATGAAAAACTTTTTTTTGTCACAAATCGTTATTTTTCTTATCTATAACCTCAATGAGGCACGGATTAATATTATCAAGTCGAATTCCAAACATATTATCCAGCCCATTGATACTCTCCTTTCATAGATACAATACCAAAAGAGGTCCTCATTTATATTGTAACCATCCTACTGCGGCAGAATTTGTTTTACTTCTTCAAATGTGAAAAAATCGATCCACTCACTATGCATGTATCTCTGGTACTGCCTACACATGACAGCTAATCATGTTCTTACGTTCATATGTTTTATACAGTAGCAATGATTTCTGTCCAATTTTGTATACAAATTTGGTTTCGAGAAGTCAAATGGAATGCATTATCACCAATCTTCGGGGATTTCCCATTCGAATCCATCGATTTTCCAAAACTCAATTTTTCCGCTTTAATTTTTAACTGATAGGGTGCAGCAACTTGGCATTTAATTCATTGTATTATTACGTAATGTGTGCAAAACTTGAGAAAAATCAGCTGTACTTCTCGTAGCAAAAATTAAGCTTTCTTCTCATGACCTAACAAAGAAGACACAAAAAAGTTGGGGAAAATTGTCTTTATCTTTCACTCGGTACACCTTTTCCAGCGATATTCAATGGCATCTATAGCCGGTTTATGATAAGAACTGTCAAACCTCTCAAGTAGAAGTTACAGGAGAAAAATCAAATTTCTTTGAATTAGTCAATATTTACGAGTATGAGATGTGTAAGAAGAGATGTCGCAAAGCAGACAATTTTCATTCTCAGACCTTTCAAAATATTACCAAAACTGAATGAAAGGTCTGGACTCAATATTATTTAGTTTAAGTCGGTTATTTATAAGGAAAGTACCAGAGGCCACCTTAAGATTCCCTCTACTTTTCTATAATTTTACTGCAAATTAATTTCAATAAAATGAAGAACAAATTTAGCCAGTCTAACAGATACGAAGCCCCTCCCAAAACTAGCCGATCCAACCAAGAGAACACAAAAAGGTTGGGGTTGAAAAACCAAAATTGGCAATATAAAAAAAGGACTAAAATAAATTGAGGTTTGGGAACTGACCATTAATTCTCTGAAGGGGAAAAAGTATCAGCAAAGATTTTACATAAATTTATGAAAAAAATGCAAATTGGGGAATTTCAGGCAAAAAAACAGAAATGGTGAGGCTGACAATAAAACAGGGAATGTGATACGGGCGGTCCCAAAACTAGCCAATCTAACAAAAAAAAAAAAAAAAAACACCAAAAAGTTGGAAAAAATTTTCAATACACTTTTTCCTGCAGTTTATACTAAAAACTATCAAACTCCTTAAAATAATCATCATCCATAGATTCCACCTTTTCATTGTTGACAAATCATTTACCACGGAACCATATTTCCAGGTTTGGAAATAGTCGGAGGAATCCAAATTAATCGAACAAAAGTGCGTGATGAAGCAATTCGAACTTTGATTGAATAATTTTGACCATCGTAATAGTGAATATGTGGACTAGAGCATTGTCTTGATGAATCAATCCTTTTTTGTCACCAAATGCTGCCTTTTCCATAATCTCATCATTTAAAAGCTGTAGTAAATTAACATAATATTTGCCGTTGATGGTTTTTCCTTTCTCAATATAATAAATAAAACTAATCCCATGCGCATCTCAACAGACGCCATGATTTCACCAGCAACTGGAACCGTTTTCCCTTTCTTTGGACACGATTCACCCATTCTATTGTCTCAGGTGTAAAGTGCTGGGCCCATGTCTCATGGTTATATCGATGGTTACAAATCGATACAAAAATTTGGCTTTATTGCAGTGAAACATCGCCAAAGCAACCAAACTCTACTGAAACATCTCCATGACGCAGCTTTTGCTCTATTGAGAGCAAGCGCGGCATCCATCTTGCGCACAACTTTCCCATATTCAAATCTTCGGTCAATGCACGATGTATAGCAGTTTTTGAAATGCCTACCATTTCAGCTAGCTTAAATTACAAATTTAATCAGATTCAGATTATCATCCAATACCATTTTGTGGATTTTCTTAATCATGTCTGGCATGCGCGCCGCAATTTATCGATAACTACGGTGTTCGTTTTGGCATTTCGTACGGCCTCATTTAAACTTTGATGTCCAATATTTTACAGCCGTAAACGAAGCAGCAGACTTCCCCACAATAGAATCCAGCTTTGATTTAATATTGATTGGATCGAGACCTTTCAAGTAGAACCATTGATTTACATAACGGCGACGATTTTTTACATGTTTAGAAATTAGCGGAAATCGTTTACTTTTCATGGCGCAAATAAAAATACTGAACAACGTGACGCCTTGAAACTTAAAATGTTTGTTTTATAAGGTTGCTGCTGTTCACGAAAATAATTCCTTTTTAATCTACTGGCACCATATATACTTCAGATGGGCTAGTTTTAAGACCGCCCTTGTAAAAGTTGTAACTGAATCTCCAGTAATAGGTGTTGTTTGATGTAAACGAAACAGCTTGATGTGATGAATTTGGTTTTTAGTAATCATTTTCGAAAAATTGCAAGAAAATTATCTTCATCCTTTGTATACTGAAAATGAACAATAGCAGCCCCAAAATTAAAACCTCAAATCAAAATTGCGGGTATCAAGGTTTCCGGACAAATTTTTTTTATATTTCATATTCAGTTTGCTTGAGCTAAATTTAAGACTATCGATATACCCACGCGAATCGCAGAGCAGAAAATCATGTAGTTACAAAAGAAAGAAAGACGTAGGTGGAATATTCGAAAGCTTCTCAAATATCATTATCTTACTTACTCATTATCTTACGTATATTTACTTTTAGACTCCCTGAATGAATTCATGGCGTTTGAACGTCATCCCATTAGTGGAATGTGGGAGAGTTTCTCAAATGTCATTATCTCATTATTATTAGTCTTGTCAATTATTCGATTCGCCGGCACTTAGAAGTGATAGCCGCTCTAAAAAGGAAATATGGTTGTAACACGACTCAATTTTAGGTTTGGTAGACATGGCATTCAAGTGTCGTATTTACATCCATATACGTCTGAATAGTAGAATAATTGCTGCCCGACCAAATTTTATTAGATACTCCATTTTTTACAAATGCAGTATTAACAACTATCAAGTAAAAAAGAGCATCCAGGAGAGTCGAAAAGATCCGCTAATCGGTATCTAGGAGTGGTAAAAAATTGGATAATTACCGAAGAATTTAAAATGGGTTTATCGCAGGTGGGATGCTGTTGTTTTTGACAACTTTTCACTGCTTTTCATCAGATCATCTAAAGCAATGAAAACTCTGTAGATCATTTTTCATAACAAAATTTTTTTTTATTCAGAATTCACACAAATAATTAAATAAAGGCACTAATAAACAGCAATTTTAAATACATGTTAAGTAATTTTAAGTTTCTGCTTCGGAAATAACAAAAAAAAAAAAATACTAAAAATGTTTGCTATTTTTCAATGACTGGTCGGTTATAACGCCTTAACTTCATTGGTTCCTTTGGTATAATTAAGAAGATGTTCCCGCAAAGTGGAAAATGATCTCATGTAAAATTCCTGGAGGCTATGAAAATACTATTCTTATGAAATGAATTTCAGTTTTTTTCTACTGGGTGGCTAAATTCAAACTCGCTAAGCAGGATATGCACCTCAGCCGACCGAATTTGCTTAAACCGCAATTTATATCATACAGTTTAACACTATTTGCTTCAAATATCTTCCATTGCATGTTATGTTAACCTGCTTTGTACATTTCTTTCCTTTGCTATCTATACTAAAACATGCAAAAGTTGATTATATTCCAAGAAAGTCACCAAATCATTAAACATCGTTTGGGAAAATGTTATGTTTATATTGGATTATGTGATTACAAGTAAAATTATTGCTTATTTCAGTAAAAAGATCTACACTTTATAGTGTGGATATATTTTAAGCCGTACTGATAATTATCTATTCGACACTTTATTCGATATCCTAGAATACTCGGCTGCAGGATCGATACTAAAAGTATCAGTATTATTCAGTAAAAAAAACGTCACCCAATATCCTGGTTCCGTGGTAACGTATTTTTCCAATGATGGACGCTAATTCGATAGTCGTAGTTAAGACGGCGGTCCCAAAACTAGCCCACCTAACGAAAAAGACACACAAAAGTTGTATTTTTTTTTAAATTTTCTTTTTTAATTTTCAACATAATCTTCTTTTAGCTTTGATACAGTTTTTTTCGGCGATATTCAATAGCTCCTATACCTTGTTTAAACTGATAAACATCTTAAAATAGCCATCAAGCACAGAATCCACTTCTTACTTAATGGAAAATCATTTACCACCGAGCTATTTTTTCAAGTTTAGAAATAGAAAATAGACCGACAGAGCTAAATCTGGCAAATAAGTTGTGTGATGAAGCCATTCGAACTTTAAATCATTAATTTTGGTCATAGCAATAGTGAAATAGTGTTGTTGCCTTCATGAAATAACACTTTCTTTTTCGCCAGATGCGGCCTTTTTCAGTAATTTCATTACCTAAACGCTGCAATAAATTAGAGTAACATTCGCCGTTGATGAGTTTTCCTTTCTGAAGATAATCAATAAAATAATTCCATGCGCATCCCAAAAAAACAGACGCCATGACCTTGCCTGAAAATTCAACTGTCTTCACCTACTTTGAACGCAATTCTCCCATTACAGTCTACTGCTTTAGCTGTTCCTTTGTCTTAGGCGTGAAGTTATTGTAAATCTGTAGAGATTCTCCCATTCCAGTCCACTGCTTTGACTGTTCCTTTGTCTTAGGTGTAAAGTGGTTGTAAATCTATGGAGAAATTTGGCTTTATTGTGGTGGAACATCGCCAAACACGTTGGTGTTTCTCTATTGAAAGCAGTCGCGGCACTCATTTGCGCACAGCTTTATCATTTTCAAATTTTCTCTCAATATACGATATATAGCACTTTCTGAAATGTATATCATTTTAGCTAGCTTACGTACCTTCAGCTGATTCAGATTATCATCCAACACCATTTTGTCAATTGCTCGACCACTACGGTGCTCGCCTTGGCAGCTCGTACGGCCTCGTTCAAATTCTGTTACCTAATATTTTACAGTCGAGTTGAGACTTTTCTAATGAAAATGATAAATTACATAACGGTGACCAATTTTTTTATGTTTACAAATTTACTGGGATCGTTTAATTTTGATGGCTCCAATAAAAATACTAAGCAGCGAGACGTCTTGAAACCTAAAACATATGTTTTGTGTGGTTACCACTTTTCACCAAAATAACGTTTCTCTAACTGCTGGCACCATCTATCGCTTGGTTTTAGGACCGCCGTCGTAGTGATGGTTGTGTTTCCTATTTCAAAGAATATTTGGAAGTATGATGTATTGGGTTATTGTGTAATATTCCAACGACCATCGTAAGGGGAAATAAACGTAACGAAATTACATGTTAAATGGAGTGCAGATTTTGTTGAAATCCCGATTACAGCGTCACACAATCACCCAGTTGATATATAAACGCTATTATGTAATATTTACCTAGCTGTGATATGTCAGGTCCTCCACAATGAAAATTTTTTTGTGCCGGAAGCTCAGAAATTTAAAAGGGAATCCATTTTTAGCAAACATCTTTCGTAAGAGATTATCCCTGCAAGATGTTGCTAACGAATGTGATAACAAATCGTACATGAAAATGCAGTTTTCTTATATTATGTTCTGGAGCCTTCTCGAAAGTTCCGTTTTAGTTACGGTTTCGACAGTGTTAGATTAGTAGAAAATATGCCATAAATTTGTTTCTAATTCATATTTTCTTTATACAGTAATTGGTTTCTTAAGAGAAACGAGTTCTGTAATCCACATTGATTCCCTTTTTCTATTGAAACATAATGCAGCCCTTATTTTGAATTATTTTCAATTTGACAATTTGAAAGGAAAGTGTAGTTGTGTATAATTTCGTTACTTAATCTGAATCAGAACTGAAATCTGATGTATTATATTCGTTCTATGTCAGAACAAAAAGGCCTTGTCGTCAAGTTTTAAAAACGTTAATTAATTTAGATAATTTACTTTTGAAATTTCAGAATTGTCAGAAATTTTCAATGCTATTTAAAAAGTTTATTTCTTTGAGACATTTCAAATGAAATACAATAAAATGTTTCATAAACTGAAACAGTATCACATTAGTTAAAATTTCGTTTCGGATGTATGAATCAAAATGAAAATTAATCGTTTTTTTTTAATAAATTAAACATTTCGCTTTGGATAGTATTGAATGGTATTCCATACATGATATTTCACATTACCAGCCAAAAATAATATTGTGACATGCAATGTTCGAAATAATTGTTACCAAGATTGTTGATTTTCAGGACATGCTGTTCCAGCAATCATTAAGTCTCACTATAAGCATAAAAATAAACGTATTTTTCCCATGATAAATTATTTTTACCACAGCAATAAATTCCCACGATAAATCTCATTTTAATACATCAACAGCACGCAAAAGGAAATTCCATTAAAGAAGCATTTACTTCAACGCTAACGCTGCGTATACTTAACATATTACAATTCATATCAATCATACGCTTCGTTGCTTTGAAGGTTATGATGATTGATTGCTAAGCGTGTTGATTGTATTGGTCGCTACGAGTGTGTAGGGCGTGTAAGGATTCGAATTAACACCATTACCGTGAGATAAATATGATTATATTTATTTTTTTATTTTATTTTCATTTTAGTTTAAAGTGCAGACAGCGATAGAGGATATTTGAAAAACGGAAAACTTGTTTGTAAAACTTTCTTTATTTCGTCTTATAAATCTTCATTTCAAATTACCCGCAAAAATGTGTATTTGTTTGTTAGCTTTAATATTTGTTACATCCGTTTACGGTTTAGTGCAGTGTTTGCGTCATTGCCGCAAATGTAAGGATAAAGAAAAGACCACCAAACAGGACTAAACCAAAAACAAGGCAAGAAGATATCATATAAATGTGCAAAGCGGCCGACAAAACTTACAAAACAATAATTTATCTTAATCTTTAAAGGAAGACACAAAAAAACAAAAACAGCAACGAAATAAAGCAACACAATGTAAGACAACAAAGTTGGAAAAAGAAATGATGTGAATTGGAAGAAAAACAAAAAAAGGCAAGGCAAACAAAGTGTAGTAAACAGAAAATCAAAAGAAAAATTAAAACAACCATAAACAATGTTAGACAGGCCAAGAGAAACGTCTAAAAATCTTGGACGCTAACAACAACGGCAACAAACAAAAGAAATATCCTGTGGTACGGCGAGGTCATCAACTCAAATCGTAAAGAAGGATAGATTGGGACACATGGCCATCATTTGAAGATAAGTCAAAGCAACATACAAAGTTACTGATAAAAGTCTGGCAGCGGTGAAAAGGAGAGAGAGCAAAGAAAAGGAATAGAGGTATTAAGCAAAAAAAAAAGAAAGCAATTAAATGGCGCTTTTAAGGAATGGAGATTATTGCCATGGCATATTTTCTAAGTGTTTATGAAATCAACTACTAATTGTTAAACACAAATGCTAATAGAACTTCTCTAAACGAGTTTTAAAGAGAAGCCAATGCTAAGAAAAGTTGCAAAAATGCAATGATTTTGTGTTTAATTTTACGGCGGGAATTGTCGTGCGGTTATGATTCGTCGGGAACGGTATGCGCGTAAACCCATCGCTTCGCAAAATTTCCCCTGGCAAACAGATAAATTATTAAAACATTAATCGGAAGCATTCAATCAACATACAATCTTAACAGGCACCTTTAAAGGCATGCAAACTGGTTCCAAATTTTTGTGAATGCAACAAATTCGAATTTTCAATTATATTGAGAGATATCCAAGAACGAAATGAATATGCAGCATTTATCTGAACTGTAAAAAGAAAGAAATGTTAAAAAAGTAACCATAAATATAATAATTTCTGTGGCGCAAAATTTCGCCAGTAATAAGGAAACCTATAAATGGTCTGAAATTCATTATAAACAAACTTATGATTGTTGACGATGTAAGTGTAAGCTAAAAAAATAATAAATAATAAAAAAACGTGAAAAAATAAACTGTGCGAATTGTCGGTTATCACAACGATTGTATTTAACTGTAATCAAATTGATAGAAATTGCTTCCAGCATAATGATGAGATATTTTTCAATTACAAACTGCTCGAAAAACTGCCGGAATTTTCACAACCGAGAGAAAGTAATCAGATAATCTAAACACAATATTTCAGACACGTGTTTGCCGAGAAGCTGATAAACGATAGTATTCCCTAAATAGCAAAGTAGGCTCTGTTCACACATAAACAGAGAAACGGGACCTGCTTCCTGCGAGAGGTTAATATTGAAATCTGGAAATTTCAGCAATGTGTTAAACTGTCAATAAGACTGCTTAAGTAATTAAGAAACTTAAGATACGGAATTGATCGGTATGAGATTTCGCCGAAACACGTTGTGTCATAAAACTGCCAATTACTGCTGATGTAATTTGCTCAGCAAACACTAATCTTCTAGAAAACAACAATTTGTACCGAATTATAAATTTCTAAAATTACGCTAAAAATGTAGATGCGCAAAATTTCGGTCTTTATAGAAATTACACGAATGATACCTCAAGGTTAGTGGAAAATTGCAATTCCTAAAAATTCTATAACAAATGAACGGAAACTTTTCTAAAATCTTAGCATAATCGTAAAAGCTTCCCGAAATTTTGGCTATATGGAAAGAACACTATGAAAATCATTTATTGTGGAAACAATCATGACTTTCCGAAACTGGATTAAATGAAATTATTAAAAAAAAGAGACACTGCAAAAGGAAACAACTAAATATGGGTAAAAATTAAGTGCTCGAATTTGCGGTTATAAATCAAACTAATGTTATACGAAATCATGGCGGACATTCACTACATTTAATGAAATGACGGAAACAATAAATTTATCATATCCTATATTTGCATCAAACAAATAAATTGGCTATAAAACAAAAACTGTCCGAAAATTTACATTGAAAGGCCAAAGAGCATTTTGAATAAATCTCTTGTCAAAACTTCTCAATTATTCCCACATCTGGTGTTCCCAAGTGCTAGAAATTTAATTTTTCACCCAACAAGCAAACAAAAAAAGATATTTCGAGTGCATCAGAAAAAAACCTCCCTACTAGCAAATCTCAACTTTTTGACTACAAAGTTGGCGCTAACACACAAAGAAACAAATATTCGAGTGAAGTACAATAAAGAATGTTTCATAAATCTTTTTGGACAGTTTTTTTCTTCACCATGCTTTAGACATCATTCTCTTCTATGTTGCTGTTGAAACTTAAGAGAAGAGGAAAGAAAGAACAATATCTTAGAGAAAGGAGGACAACGAACTTCTTGTGCTGAGGCACCAATTTTATAAATAAAATCACGATAATAATGATGACGCCGACAGTGTTACAGCGGCATACAAAACTCATAATAATGAATATGATGATGACGGTGATGTTAAAAAGGCAGTCATTGATGCTGTTAATGAAGTTATAGAAGTAATATCGGAATACACACAGCCACAAGAAATCATTAAATCGTTTAAATCCTCTAAATTAAAAAGCAAAGTTGAAAGAAGATGTGAGAATAAGCTTAAGATTTAAAAGAAAGCAAAAATAGTGGCGTACAAGCACAACAAAAAAGTGAATCTAGTAGCCACA
Organism: Philornis downsi; assembly: GCA_019455685.1. NCBI lineage: Eukaryota > Metazoa > Arthropoda > Insecta > Diptera > Muscidae > Philornis > Philornis downsi. The sequence goes on along the minus strand of JAHXMU010000136.1, from coordinate 5,914,712 downwards.
GATTGTTCGCCACGAAGATCAAAACTTTGGCGTACACGCTCCTGCCACGACTAACTATCCTAAGCCAAGAAATCAATAAGATTTTGAGAAACCTTAAGTTTTCTGGTTCACATATTAAATGTGGCAAATCCGTAAATCTCAAACATTTTCACCCCGAAGGCCACGTGTGATGTGTAAAGGATAATAAAAGCTAAACCAAACAAGAAGAAAATATCAACACAACGGAATTACTACCAAATCAGAACGTCGCCTTTGACGTTGTCGCGACAACGGAACTACCAAGAGACGACACAGGCAGGAGTAGTTTTTAAAGGCGTGACACACTCTCAACATAACCCGCCCTCCTTAACAAAAACTCTCAAGGTATGTAGCAAACAACAACAACCACAATGTAACGAACAAAAAAAAAACTGACACAGTCAAAGATTTTCTAGTTAGTTTATCTATAAAATAAGCATACACACGTAGAACTCTCTGTGCCCACATATCCTTAGAACATTAAGGTTTTTGTGTCACATTTAAGGCAAAGCAGCAACAGCAAACAAAAAACAAAAGTTCATTTAAGTTTACCGATATCATGCAACCGCATACCCATACATGTACACAAACACACCTTGCACCACACCATTATACATCGTTAGCTGCCCTCCAACCCTCACGTACTACTGTAACTATGTTGTTTGCTGCCCTGAATATACTTGCATGTGTGTGTGAATCTACTCTGGCTCTCTATTCTGTGTTCTATTCTTGTTGGCTGAAAGTAGTTCAAGTTTTTTCGTTACACGATGTCGTGATTAATTTGTGGCTTAGGCCTACTTAGTACATAAAATGTGTTGCACCAACTTGCCGTATGTGCTGACTCGTATATTTACTTGTTTTATATCTAAATCTTTAAAGACTTACTTGCCTTGTGCCGAAAGAAAGGAATGAAATTTGTAAACTTGATCACTAACCCTAAAATGAATACTTTAAATTAGGATATAATTTATTGGAAAACTCTGTCTTTATTAAAGATTTAGTGCAATTTATTTACGCAAAGGTTTAGTGATACTGCAGAGCGTATAAGTTATTTGAAAGTAATAAGTTGGACAATTTATATTACTCATACGTTAGCTTCAATTCGTTGGATGAAATGAAGTTATAGCTAAATTTACCAAATGCAAGTGGAATAAATTGAACTGAATTTTATGCTTAGATTTATTCAGTAATAACGCATTTAGAGTTTACAGACTTGGAATAGATATGTTTAGGATAATTTCATAAATATCAAATCTTCAAGGAAGTTCATTTTACTAATAGTTCTGATAACGTGGAAATGTTTCGAATCACATCAGAAAAACAAAAACTACGTTCTTTTGTTAATTCGTCATCATGCGATCGTTTTCAGTTTTTTTTGAGGCAGCTGCGGTTTCTAAAATTTTATAAAAACACATTTAAAATTAAAAATTATCCCAATTTGCTGCCTTGTTTAAAGTAAATTTGATCGTCCCAAGTTGTCGTGCAAAGTTAAGATAGCTGATATTAAAAACATAGTGTATGTTCTTAAGTTATGAATTAGTTGGTTTCAATTCAAAGCAGTTTCCGGGGTTAGAAAAGGTCTATTTTTTCGTATACTTTTATCTTTAACAAAACCGCCTATGGAGTCAAAAGTTCGAAACTTGGCGATCGTTTGGTGACAGAAATAAAATGAAATGAACAAACGTGTTTAACTCCAGAGTTTTTCTGAACCAAAATATACATAATACAAAAGAGATATGTACTATATAATGCCAATTGCGAGAACTTAATCTCAAAAACAAATTCTACTAAATGTTAATTCCCAAACTTACTCCCAAACAATTTCCCAAAACAATTTCCTAAACAATTTTGTGTCTGATTCAATTTATCGAGCGTTCTGTTCGCATTTCCGTTGAAAATTTGTAGTCCAAGCGAAATTTGCAAGTAGCCCTTTCTTTTGCGTATTTAATGTATTCTCAGAGACAGTCTCTCGTTTCTCTGCCTAAATGCAAATTATCTAGTCGTCTTCTTCTAAATACCAAGAAATTGATTTGAATGCACTTGAGTTTTCTATATGTACTAATTATGGTTTGTGATTTATAAATCCAAGCAAAATTTTGCTTCTCATTCCCTTATTTAGCCATTCCGTTTCTATTTCATTTGGAAATACACTATTGAAAAGTAGCTGCGTACATCCTGAAGGCTAGATAAGAAAAATTCAGAAAAAGAGGTTTTTGAATGAATTATAATTTCTGCAATGTGACAGCAAACCTTTTTGCTGCCATGAAACAAAAATTCTATTTGGTTTCAATTTCACATTCAGAGTGGAGAAGGAAATTATATGTATATAAATAACAAATCATTTTCGAATCAAAATGGCAAAATAATTTGAACAAAATTGTGCATTTTCATGCACTAGTAAGGAAATTGAATCAATGAGTGTGTTTTTTAGCAACGCTTCGAGAAAGAAGCAAATGGAAGCATGAACAAAAAACTTTTTTTGAATATAAACCAAAGTCAGTATTCTAATGTACTTTTAAATATAATAAGACGAGTTTATACAAAATTAAATAGGAAAGGTGCTAAATTTAGCCTATTTTTAAGGTCTCAATATACAATTGTCGATCGAAAGAAACTAATAATTTTTCGGAAATTTTTGTACTTAAAACATCAAAAGAAAGATTTACTTACAAATACTTTCTTTCTAAATATTCTCATTGCGGGCTTTCGGAAGATTTACAACAGATTAAGTTCAAGACTTAATATTTGATATGATTAAAAATTAAACTTTCGAATGTGATAACGAGACTCAAGGTTGAATTCGAATTTGATTTGTTGCTTGATTCAGAATCAAAATTGTTTATAATTTTGTTTCGGGTATGGGAAACAGAAAGAAATGAAAACTATATCGCAGTTGCATTCCTTGTCGGTGACTGCCCCTGTTAGTGTTTGGTCTTCTGCTTAAATGTAAATTATTTAAACCAAGATATTAGCGCTGTATTGAGGTCAGGTTAGAGAAATACATTTCTGCACACGGAACCCTAAAAGTTGACAATAATGGCTACCAGCAAATGAACTCGAATTGTGTGTGCTGTGTCTTCTTCCAGGTGGCTACAAAATATATTAAGTAATACCCGGTTACAGAAATTTCCCGCAAATGTAAAAGTAATCTAATTAAAACTAACCAATTAGTAATCTTTCTTAACTTCTGTATCCAAGGAGTAGTAATAGTAATGTGTGGGGCAAAACTTCTTTGTTTTCGCACTGAATGAAGTTCTATAGCTGAGGTTAGTTTTGAGTTTGACTGAAGTCTCTAGTAAATGCGTTAAGTGTAATATTTATATTTATAAAACTTTAAAGACAATCCATAACGTATACGCTAACTTGGATAATTGGATAATTTACATTAGTCATACGTAAAAATAATTACATTGAATGAAGTTGAAATACGACTACATTGAATTGAATTTGTGCAAAGCAGCTTGAAATGTAATCAATGCGACGTAAGTAGGATTATATAAATTTCAAATAAATATTAGAAAGATTAGAATTTTTGTTTAATATTACAATAAAATAAATTAAAATCATAAAATCATAATATCCAATGATTTTGTGAAAAGACAAATTTGTTGTTGAGAACTTCTACTCTCTGTGGATAAAAGCAAATGCGGTATGAAAATTTTGTGATGTGTGAACGATACAACAAAAATGTGTTACTTTTCCAATATTTTACAAACTAATTTCGAGGTTTCATATTTGCAGGCTAAATCTTTATAGATTTCGATTCTGTGGCCGCATTTGGAATCAAAAGCTTAAACAGTTTTGTCACTGTTTCTTCTCAAACACTGAAGAGACTCATTGACAGCTACTTTAGGACAAAAATTGACAGGAATCTGCTGTCGGATAGACAACATTCTTACTCCAAGGGTAAGTCCATCGAGACTGCCCTCCATGACTTGGTCGGACTTATCGAAGGTTCACTCGCCGTCAAGGGGTATACATATACTTTGACAAGGAGTATATTTCTGGATATAAAAAGGGCATTTAGTAATGTTCCTCTAGATACGATAGTGGCAGCACTATCAAACCTGGGAGTAGACGACAGAGACGTATCAGTACTAAGTTAGGGTCATCGGAACTAAGCAGATTTGTCAGTAGAGGAACGCCCCAGGGAGGTGTTCTATTCCTTGCTCTGAACAGCATTACGTTCTCTTTGGAGGAGACTGGTGTCAAGGTTGTCGCATACGCAGGCGATGTGGCAATAGCAGTTAGGAGAAAGTTTTTAAAAACACTCAGAGATATCCTCCAAAGGGCCCTTCTCACTGGGCGGGTGAAAGTAATCTGGGAGTAAATCCAAACAACACCGAAATGGTTCAGTTTACCATGAGGTACTTTATTCCACCTGCGAATCCTATTTCCCTGGGAGGTACAGAAATTTCTTTGGCGGACTGTGCAAAATACTTTGGTGTATTATTGGACGCTATGTGCATGCAATAGGGCAATAGGGAAGTACTGGAAATTAAAGCCTTGCATTGTTAACTGATTTTACACTGCAGTAGTAAGACCGATAATTTTGTATGTAGTTGGGGTCTGCTGGAAGGCTTTTGAGAAGTCCACACACTGTAAGATACTGGATAAGGTCCAAAGGATGGCTAATCTGTGCATCACTGCAGCGCTTCACAGCACCCTATTCAATACATTAAAACATAATTTTGCATTTATTACCCCTGGACATACCGCAACTACGGCAGTAGGACTAAGAGAGCTATCACAGTGGTCAAACTGTGGCTACGGTCACAGTGTAATCCTTAACATGGTGCCCGACATAACAGGCACCATAGACTACACTCTGGCTGAGCCAAGTACTTATACTAGATCGAGATACGTGGAAACGTAAAACTCCTACACTGATGACTCAAAATTAAATAATCAGATAGAATTTGGGGTCTACTCCTAAGATTTAGGGCAAAGCATAGCAAGAGGACTACCTGATCACCGCAGTGTTTATCAGGCCGAAGCCCATTAAGGTATTGGAAGAATGTTTGAGGTATAACATCCTCACCACAGTGGGCATTAACATATTCTCTGATAGTCAAGCTGCCATTAAATCCCCGGATTCTATCTTCCTGAACTCAACATTAGACCTAAAATGCCGCAAATCTCTTAACGAGATGGCTCAGCATATCAACATTTACCTTATGTGGGTGCCAGGCCACAGGAGAATACCAAGAAACTGCAGAACAGACGAGCTGTCAAGACTAACAACAACCTTATAGACCAGCCGAGCTGGAGTCCATGGGTATGTCTACAGCCACTTGTAAGCTCCTACTGCGAGATAGGGCATACTTAGCAGCAAATGGTTTGTGGACGTCTTTCCGGGGCTGTAATTAATCCACACAGATCTGAAGACTTTACACAAACTGCTGTCGCTATCAAGACCCAACATCTCATTACTTGTATTCGTCATGACGGGACACTGTCTGACTGAAAGATATGCATTGAGATATGAGGTTACAACTAGTGACTTCTGCAGGAGTTGTTGAGATGAAGAGGGGGAGGAGGAGTCCATAGAACAACTGCTCTGCAATTGTCCCACCCTTGCGAACAGGCGGGGATCTACACTGGGCTCTTATTTTTTTAGGGGTCTGGGAGATCTGGACAATATAGACATTGTCCGACTTGAGAGCTTTTTGAGGAGCTCATGATGGTTCAACGGGGAAAACTTGAGACATCCATATCTCTGATTTCCCTGGTATCACAATAGACTATACAATTTAAGTGAATCTGTCTATTCAGACTGCCACACTGGCCTGGCCTAACCAAAGCTAATTTGGCACTTTCATTCCGCTGTAGTGGCAATCGTTGGTTTTCTGAACAGATCAGTATTAGTTGGACTACATTTTAATAGTGTTTTACATTTGGATAAAAAAATGCATTTAAATTCAATACTTGCCACACAGGCGGTCTTGAAACCATTAACTGGACAACCCTATATTATTAATTTTGTCTGCTGTAATCCTTAACTTGTAAACTTCAAATATATACATATTTGCTCATGGTATTGTTTTTTTATCGTTAGATAAAATTTGAGAAAAATCCACTGAATAATCATGCCGTCTCTAGCAGCTCCCTTATAAATTATCTAATACAACATATGAAGTCTTAGATTCATATCTTTCGTTCATTTGTAGTTCATTCTGGGCCTTTACGAAAGTTCAACTTTGTTTCGGCTTTGATATTGTAAATTTATATAAAGAAATTTAGAAATTTTATTCTGGTTTATATTCCAAACAAAAACTCAATCCATAGATTGATTCATTTTTTACATGATACGAAATTAAACTGATATTTTTTTTTCGAGAACCTTAAACAAATTATATATATATATATGTATATATACATTTTTGCAGTTAACCTTCTTCATCTGAATCAGAACTGAAAACAAATGCAATTTTGTTGTTGTGGTGGGGGAAAAGGCCTGGCTCCAAACTACTACAAAAGGCAAAAATTTTTCAAATAGTTTATTTATTTATATATTTATTCATTTCAATCTATTGGGCTGAGCCCCTACATATCCATTCCTATAAGACTCTTCGTAACAACTTTATTTAAACCTTAATTATATATACGGAAATATTCATAAAAATGTTTGGGCTTGCTCAAATTCCTAGTAGGCAGGTTAAAGGATATTAGTTGCAGAAGCTCTGAAGAGTCAATGCTATTGTCAATAATATCCTTGATAAATATAATATTATCGATTATTATTTGTGTTTTTTTTTATGTTGCTACACTCGTCTCGAACATGTTTTTTTTTTTTTTTATTTATTGGATCTTCAATTCAAAATTGAACTAACAATAAGTTTTCGAATCTTAATTCTAAATAAACATTATTTTTTACGCCCGACCAACGTCAGGAATAAATTCAGTTATCACAGTGATTATTTGTATGGAAAAAATTATGAAATTCGTGTATCGATGAGGGCTGCAGTATCCCTCTTTTTTAGGCGAGTGTGGCCACGGTGTTCCAATATGTTACGAGCCAAGGGATTTGGATGGTGTTGGAGCTTAGCCAGGTACTTTTCGCAATATTTATCAATTTCTGCTTTGACCGATAGAACGTTGAGATCCCTGTGTATGTGTGAATTTTTAATGTACCAGGGTGCAGCTGTAATAATGCGTAAAATTTTTTTTTTTGTCTTCTTTGAATTTTTTCAATGTGAGAAGAACATGCAGTTCCCCATAACTGTATAGCGTAACACCATATTGGTTTCAGGAGCGCATTGTAAAGTAGAAGTTTACAATCCAACTTCAAACGTGAGTTTCTGCCAATAAGCCAATGTATTTCGAATAGTTTCAGTTTCATTTGTGTCAGCTTGGCTTCAATGTGAATTTTCCATGTTAAACGTCTATCTAAGTGAATGCCAAGATATTTTACGTGAGAGTGTTGAGGCACTACTTGATTATTTATTGAAATAGGCGGGCATGTTTCCCTTCGTAAAGTAAAAGTCACATGCACACATTTTTGTTCGTTAACCCTTATTCTCCACAGTTTTAACCATTTTTCTAGCTGGGAAATTTGTTCCTGTAGGTATTTGGAAGCTTCGTGGGGATTATCATGGGTACTCATATAAGCGGTGTCATCAGCAAAGGTGGAGATGTGGGAATGAATGCTTATCGGCATGTCTGAGGTATACACCAGATATAAAAGGTGTCCCAATATACTACCTATTAAGAATTAAGAAGCTTAATAAGCATCTTAGTACTTATTTTGTCTATACCGAAAGCTTTCCTCAAATTCAGGCCGGAAATGGTATTCTGCATTTCTCGAATTTCAAAATGTAGTGGTTGTGGTGGTACTTCAACAGCAGGTGGTAAGTCGGTCGCGTTACTAGACAAGTTCGGACTAAATACAGATCTCAAGTGGTCAGCAAACAGGTTAATTTTTTCAACATCATCTCTCGCCCAACCACCCGTGGAGTTCCGTAAAGGTGGTTTAAATAAAACTGGCCGTTTAAGCTTTCTAGTAGCACGCCACAACGAATAATTGGATTCTGGTGTGGTGTCAAGTCCTTCAAATATTGTGTAAGAGATGTCGTTCTTTGTGATTCCAGTAATACTCTAAGCCGTTTGGTACAGTCCTTAAGTTTTGTCTTATTCTGGGGGGATCTGTGCTGTTGCCACTCTCTTCGAGCTCTTCTCTTCTCAGAAACCAGCCTTTCCACATCTACAGAAAATACTCTATTGTAACCCATATGCTGTTGGCAGGAAGTTGCAAGATGAGCAGCTTGTATGGCGTCTCTATTAAAGTTGGAGATAGAAGTATCTATATCGTTTGGTGTTATTAGACGTATCTTATCGCTGCAATGGGAGCTAAGGTACTTTTTATATTTTAACCAGTTAACACGTTTACTAGTCAGCATATTTGTCATAGGATCTACTATGTTATGAGGATTGGAAATTGTCACAATAGTAGGCGAGTGATCGGATGACAAATCCAGTGAAGCTTCGATTTGGAACCAATCTCTTGGCATATTTTTGGTCACTCCAAATTCTATCACGTCTGGAATTTTTTTCCTGTCAGTAGGCCAGTAGGTTGGTTGTCCACTCGAAACTACGTCCAGCCCCATTCTAGAAATTGCGTCAAACAACACTCGACCTCTAGGTGAAATAAGTCGGAATCCCCAAAAGGTATGTTTGGCGTTGTAGTCACCAGCTGCCAGGAAACGAGGTCTTAGGGATTCGTAGAAACTGCGATATTGCTGCTCTGTAATCGAAAAACTTGGAGGTGACTAAACCGATGATATTACAAGATTATTGTGGGGGCTCTCAATGCAGATGTTCGTTGCCTGAAGATAATCTTCACACGTATCACACAACAAATGATGTTTAAGTCGTGACTTAATTAGAATAACTGAACCTCCGCATGCTCTACCTCGTGGGTCCTTGCAATCATACAGCGTATAACCAGAAATTTTGAAAAGACTTCTTGATGTCAGATGAGTCTCAGATACTAGTAAAATATCAATTTGCTTTTCTGCTAAAAAAAATTCAATTTCGTTTTTATGTTGGCGGATGCCGTTTGCATTCCAGTAGCAGATCTTCAAAGTGTTCATCGGTTACCAATCATCGCTTGTAACAAAGTAGACTGCATTCTCATCATATCCTGCATCAGACTGGTCATGTTGTTCATGAAACCATTCATTGACTGCACCAGCTTATCAATTGTAGATTCAAGCCGACTAAAATTAAAATCAGGGGTGTCATTAGATGGAGAGTGAATATTGTTATTCTTAACGGCATCAGCATATGATACTTGGCTGACGGTTGTTTTGGATACTTGAGCAGAATTACTATAATGAGTAGCAGTCATTGGAGGAAAATTTACGGATTTAAAATTAGCAGCCTGAGTAGGAACCGTGCCAGTTTTCTGAATCATGGATTGTTTGACAAACGAGTATACTGGGCACCCTCTATAATTTGCTGTGTGATTACCTCCACAGTTACTGCATTTCTTTAACGACGTGTCACTTTTGGGTTTATCGCATTTCCCGGTTAGGTGTAGATCACCACATACTACGCACACCGCTGGAAGCTTACAATACGACTTGATGTGTCCATATTCCTGGCAATTAAGGCACTGAACCGGTCCTGATCGTTTGTGGGGTTTTTCGATGGTTATCCTTCGATGCAATAGGTACCTTAAATTGTATATGGGATGTTTTTCATTTTTCTTCAGTTTAATGTCGGCAGGTTCGAGTTCCACACGAAACAGGGGTTGTGGAGTCCTTTCTCTGTTTCTTATATTAGAAACGCTTTTAACTTTGAAACCCTGGCTTTTGAGACCAGTTTTCACTTCCTCTGGTTCTACGCTGGCGTCAATGCCCTTAACAACAATTTGTAGTCCTTTTGCACTTTTTAGCTGGTAGGTGTAAAAACTCTTCTTACTATTTTCGAATTCTGAAACGATTTTGCGATGGTCGTTTTCAGTGTTGACCTGGACCTTTGTTTCGTCAATATTTCCCCGTTTAAGAGAAGAGACATAAAAAGAAATCTCCCCTATTGCTGAAATTAATTTTTTTATTAAAACATTCGAGTTTTTTTCACGAAGATAAATTGGTGGCGGTTTAGCAACTCTGGTGGAGGTGGTGGTCTCATCTGTTTTTTCCTGGAGCAATGCAAAGCGGTTTTGGCGTGACGTCTCTTCCTCTCTGGTAATTTTAGGGGCCGACGAAATTTTCGAAGACTTTGGGCTTCGTCCCCATTTTTGCACGGTAATATACCTGTCCATTCCCGACTCTACTTTTGGTTTTTGACTGTGGCTATCACTTTTTTCAGCTAAATGTTTGTCTATATTTTTCTTCGTCACACTCACCGCACTTGAGAGAGATGATCGTGATGATGATGGATCATCAGTATTTTTTCCAGTGTTCAAAAAAAGATTTCCGGATAAGGTTGAGCTTTGTTCAACAAACTTATTTAAATTCGGAGCACTAGCACTTAAGCTTAGATTAGAGACAATACTCGGTTTCGTAGTTCAAAAATTTCGATTTAATTCGGGGTTAGTTAATTTTTCATTGCTGACACTTGGATGTGTTACTATGAAGTAATCATTTCTATTAATGGGTCTATTCCCATTGTTGGGAGAAATGTTTCTACTCATTGACTTTTCCTTTTTTCCGTTTATATATTTATTTGTTATTTTAAAAGACCACACCGACTTAGTGTATATTGTTTATGCACTATGTAATATGTAATGGGTAATAGGTTATAGGTACTATGTACTAGGTACTAGGTACTAGGTACTAGGTACTAGGTATTAGGTACTAGGTACTAGGTACTAGGTACTAGGTACTAGGTACTAGGT
>JAHXMU010000136.1:5880869-5903841 GCA_019455685.1 Philornis downsi | reverse complement strand
GTACTAGGTACTAGGTTCTAGGTACTAGGTTCTAGGTACAGGGTTGCCCATATTCGACGGACCCATCTGGCAACGCCATAACTTTTGACAGAGATGTCAGATCGCTTCATGACATACCGCGTTTGAAGCGTCAGTCCAAGCAGATTTTTACCATGGAACAATACACGCCACGCGAGCGCTCTGAAATAGTTGAAATTTACATTCAACAGAAGAAGTCAATTGTGAAAACTCAACGTGCTTTTAAAATATTAAAAAATGTGGGAAGTGCGCCTTCTAAGAACACCATTAAGCGTTTATACGAAAAATTTTCGACTGGTGAGGCTCTTTCTAATCCGAAGAGGCCAAATAAAAGTCGACCAAGGCGATCGGCCGAGAATATCGCTGCCGTACGAGCCAGTGTTGAGAGGTCCCCAAGAACATCCCAAAAACGCCGTTCTCAGCAGTTGGGCATGGCTCGGTCCACTTTACAACGGATTATTCGCGTTGATTTGCATTTGTGCCCGTACGAAATTCAATTAACGCAAAGATTGTTGCCTGCGGACAAGCCTCGTCGATTGGAATGGGCCCAACGAGTCATCGAAATGGCCGATGATGACGAGCAATTTTGGAACAAAATTATCATGTCCGATGAAGCCCATTTCACATTGAATGGGACCGTAAATAAGCAAAATTGCCGTATTTACGCCACTGAAAATCCTCAGGAGATTCAAGAATTGCCTCTTCATGACGAAAAAGTCACAGTTTGGTGCGGCGTTAGTGCGAAAACGGTCATTGGGCCGTTTTTCTTCCAAAACGAAAATGGCCATGCTGTTACCATCAACCAGGAGCGTTATCGCGACATGATGACCAATTTTGTGATGCCAATTATTCGTCGAAAGCGTATGAGGCAGTTCTGGTTTCAACAAGACGGCGCTCCACCGCACACAAGTCGCATAACAATCGATTTTCTGAAGAATTTTTTTCCGGGCCGTTTGCTGTCGAAAGCTGGCCACCGCGTTCGCCCGATTTGACGCCCGCTGACTTCTTCTTGTGGGGACATTTGAAGTCAAAGGTTTACGTTAACAAGCCAAGGACCGTAGAAGAGCTCAAGGACAACATTCGTGAAGAAATAGCCGCTATTCCGGCCGAAATGTTGGCGAAAACGATGGAAAATGCTGCAAAAAGGGCACAATACGCCATCAACGCCAGAGGCGGCCATTTGAGAGATATCATATTCAAAAATTGATGTAAACAAATCTACTTGGAACAAATTAAATGAATAAGATTGCCAACCGCCAAATTTTTATTTTTTTCTTTGATTTTTTTTTAAAAAAACATGGTCCGTCGAATATGGGCAACCGTGTACTAGGTACTAGGTAATAGATACTAAGTACTATGTACTCGGTACTAGGTGATAGGTAATAATAATAATGCACGATCCGCAAATATGTCTAGTCACTTCGAGAACACTCAGGAGACTGTCGTCTCGAACATGTGCTGACGGTTTTATCCATATAGCATGTTTAGTTTGTCTGTGAGAGGCATAAATAAGAGAAGTGATTTGCCTGTTCGACGATTTTCTGCTATCGAAAAAATGTTATCGAAAAAATGGGCCAAAGAAGTTACATCAAATTTTGTTTAAAAAATAGAATTTAGTGTTTAAAAACACTTGAAATATTGACGGTGGCATATGGTGAGAGTACTCTGGGTCAAAGAAAAATATTTACAAGTGATAAAACTCTTTGCAGAAGGTTGAGAAGATGTGAATGCCGACGCTCGATCTGGGCGCCCCAACACATCAACAGCCAATGAAAATGTTGAGAAAGTGAAAGAATTGTTATGGAGAATCCTCGAATTACAATTAGGGAAGTTACTGAGGATGCCGGCATATCGGTTGGCTCATACTATGCAATATTTTCGGAAATTTTGGGCATGAAGCATGTGGCAGCTAAGTTCGTTCCAAAATTGCTGAGTTTTGACAAAAACAACGTCGCATGAGCGTCGCTCATGGATTGTTGAATGACGTTTATGACGATCCATCATAACTGATGACGAATAATGGGTATATGGTTATGACATCGAAACCAAAGATGGGCCTTTGTCCCAATGGAAGAGTCCAGCAGACCAAAACAGACCAAAAAAAAAACCACCCCAAATTTGCTCAAATGTTAAAGTTTTACTCTCTGTTTTCTTCGATTATCATGGCGTAGTGTAGTGTAGAAGTTCTAATGACAACGGTAAATAGGGAGTATTATCTTGAAGTTATGCGCCGTTTGCGTAAAGCAATACGAAAAAAACACCCGGAATGCATGGCTTTTGCATCATGATAATGCACCTGCTCACTTATCTTTGCTTGTGAGAGTTTATTTGGCCAAAAACAACACCGTTATCATGCCTCAGCTACCGTATTCACCACATTTGGCCCTCTGCGACTTTTTCCCGTTCCCGAGATTGAAGCGTTTTGCAACGATGGAGGTGATAAAAATCAAATCGCTGGGAGAGCTCAAGAACATACCAAAAGTGCATATCAGAACAGCTTCGAGGATTGGAAAAAATGCTAGCACAATGACATTATATCCGAGGGAGACTACTTTGAAGGATATGAGATAGAAATTGATGAGCGGATGGATCAAAACATGACGAACTATCGCATATCTATCTGCTAGTAAGAACGGTGGCGGCCAATTTTTTCCTGAAGTATTGCTGTAGCTTAATCGAAATACTTGGCTGTTACATCAAAAGGCCAAAAACAGTATGCCGCAACAAAATTTTCGTGAAAATTTAGTTCAACATTTGTTGAAAATAAGCAGTGATATCTCCTGCCTTGAGTTCACAACTCGCCGATATATTCATATTGCTGACGCAGATATTCGCTGTGATGGTATTGCTTATTAGGTTCAGCCCTGCAACTGTCGACATTGTGCCTCTGAAGGCTGCATAAGCGAAAGTAGAGCAGAATGCAGAAAATGCAATGTTGGGCTATGCATTAAATGTTTTATGCCTTATCCTGCTGAAAGAGTTAGACAGTAGATAGTTTTTTTTTATGTATTTTATATATATATACTTTTTTTATTATTAGTTATGAACACCAAGTCTAAAGAAATTGAACTATACGAGTAAGTGAATAAACTTAGTTATTTTTTAACGAAATATTAAAATAACATGCAGTTTTCATATTGAAAATAGCTAGATATAGCAGTGGACAAGAGTGCCACATTGCACTAGCTTCTGGAGCAGTCTAGGTGAGTTCTATATGTAGGACTGATTACAAATTTGAATTTAGGGAAAAAATATTGCTGTTTGTGCATAGTATTAATAGGCTAAAAATGCTCAATGTAAAAGAACTTTGCATTTCTGTATCATAAAAAATAGTTTCCCAAGATAATTTCTATTACCACAATTTTGTATGAGTCAATGTTTTCGTAATGAATTAATAGAATATTCTTGTTAACTAATCCACAAGGGAAATATTTTCAGGTATTTTAAAAATTTTACCAAATCTAATGTTTCGTGGGCAGTTTCACTACACTGTGATCCCCAGTGCCTCTTTAATTTTTATATTTAAATATTTTTAATATTTGGAAAAATGTCCAAACAAAAAAAAAAAAAAAAAAAAGAAAGAAATTAAATAAATTTTAAAAATATGAAAAAAATTTGCACAGCATTTTGTCCATGATATATTTATTGCTTCAAAACTTTATGACAAATTTGTTCATTTATGACATACCAGGGGCCAATATAAAAAATTATTAAGATTTTTCCTTACTAAATTCTCTAAAGTATACAAAACTTCGATTTCCATAACAAAACAAAATTTTGGCACAAATAAAGTACATCATCTTTATAGTTTCTTGGGGAATATAAAAGAAAATCATTGAGATTGTAATGATGTCTGTGTTGCCAGCAGAAAAATTTCATAATGATATCGCAAAGTTCAAAGTGTCCTTTTGAAATATCTCTCGTTCATTTCGTTTCTCAAAAAAGAAACATAAAATTTCGGGGGAAAACACCAACATGACCATATTTTGTACACTATAACATAATAAACATTTCAAAAAGTAGAGTAAGAAAAAAAGTTATCCAAAACAACAACAACAAAGAAAAACACAAACAAACAAAAAAGTATCTTCACGTATTTAAGAAACCATTCAAGCTGAAAACAGCTATTCTAATATGTGCATTTATATACAGATGTAGTTGTTTATAACTATATATAAATATATATACGTGTGAGTGATTGTATGTGTGCGTGTGTGTGTGAAAAGAATAAATACACATATAAATCATAACAACTTTTTGATATCTCTCATACACATTAAACGAGGGAAAGCGTAGTGAACCATAACAAGTTGCTAGAACGGCTCACAAGCACACACCCAACAAAAAAAAAAAAAAAAGAGAAAAAAAAAGTAAAGAGAAGTGAAATGAAAAACAAGCAACACCAATAAAGAACACCACCAGTTCTCACAATTTTATTTATGTTTTCTTCAGTGTTTGCTCCTTGGTCATGTACAAATTTCAGACAAGAGAACTTAAACATACTTTACTGACCACGTAGCAGCGCATGTTTGATAAGGAAGTGGCATCACTGACACAACGTAAAGCACAGTCGGCCCGGCGATATTTCGACTTGGAAAAAATTTCTGTAAATTCTTCGCGAATATACTACCAAAGTAATGGGCAGATTAAGGCAAATTTGTGAAGTAGAAAGTGTTTAATTACCGTTAAAGAACTGGTGCAGAATCTTGGATATATTTAGTGAATAATAATAGAAATGTGGATAGGAAAGGGTTAATCTAATATCTCTGGTAGAAAGAAACTAATAAAAATCATTTTTTCAGTGTTGGTTGACCATTTTTTCGTTAAAAATGTTGATTTCAATATTCATTCCCAAATAACTTTTCGCGGCAAGTTGAAAGTTTTATTAAAATTTGAGAACACAATGACTGCTTCAAAGTTGCTCTAAACAAAAATTTCGATAAAATCGAATTCCTCCACATGATAGGTTGGCTTTAGAAAAAACGTTCCAAACTGTCCTGCACGAAAATTTGATGGCAACAAACCTTTCTATACGAAAATTTGATGGCTATAAACTTTTCTGTACAAAAGTTGATGGAAACAAACTTTTCTATACGAAAAGTTGATTGCAACAAACTTTTCCATACGAAAAGTTGTCTCCAATGAACTTTTCTGTACGAAAAGTTGATGCCAACAAATCTATACCGAAAGTTGATGCCCATAAAGTTTTCTATACAAAAAGTTGTATTCAACGAACTGTCCTATGAAAAAACTTTTCCCCAAAGACATTTTTTGGAAAAAAGGTGTTTCTGATAAATTTCTATCTTTTTTTTTTTTGTCTTCACTGAAATGTTTCACGTAAAAATATGATTTGGGATAAATTTCGATAAGAAAATTTGCCTTTAATAAAACTTCCCCTTTCTCAATGTTGCTCACCGTAATAAAATCAGAGTTTATTAATATTATGCACGAAATTTTGGCTTTAGTTAATTTTTGTGCACAAAAAATTATAATCAAAAACTTTATCTATCGAATAATTTTCGTTTCGTAAAATTATTTATATATAAATTTGAATTTGGAAGTTTTTTTTTTTTTTTCTTTTTTGTGCAAAAGTAAACCTCAGTCAGTACTCTAGCGAATTTATGTGTTGGAAAAACTTAATTCACTCAACCTTTCTACACGAAAAGCTAACTCAGCGCACCTTCTTTAAATGAACGTCTAACGTTATTGTACTTTTCCACACAAAATGTTGAATTCACCAAAATTTTCTAGGCATAAAATTGACCACACCGAATCTTTCTTTAACTCCAATTAAATTTTCTCCAAGAAAATTTGAAATAAGTGGATGAAAAAATGGATTTATTGCAATTTTTTGTAAATGATCTAACTTCACTGCGAATCAGTGATTTTCCTTAAACGAAAAGTTATCCCCAGGGATCTTTCTATGCCTAAAACTGTCTCCAATGGGCTCTTGCATACTATAATTTGCTCTAAATGAAATTTATACGAAAAGTTGATGCAACAAACTTTTCTATACGAAAAGTTGATGGCAACAAACTTTTATATACGAATATTTGATGGCAATAAACTTTTCTATACGAAAATGTGATGGCAACTAACTTTTTCATACAAAAAGTTGATGCCAAAAAAGTTTTCTATACGAAAAGTTATGCCAGCAAATTTTCTATACAAAAATTTTATGCCAACAAACTTTTCTATGTGAAAAGTTGATGTCAATGAAATTTTCTGTACAAAAGGTTGATGCCAACAAACTTTATCTATACGAAAAGTTGATGGCAACAAACCTGTCTATATGAAAAGTTGATAGCAAATAACTTTTCTATACAAAAAGTTGATGGCAACAAATTTTTCTATGCGAAAAGTTGATGCCAACAAACTTTTCTATGCGAGAAGTTGATGACAACAAACTTTCCTATACGAAAATTTTATGCCATCAAACTTTTCTATGTGAAAAGTTGATCAATGAACATTTCTGTACAAAAGGTTAATGCCAACAAACTTTTCTATACGAAAACTTGATGGCAACAAACTTGTCTATATGAAAAGTTGATAGCAACTAACTTTTCTATACAAAAGTTGATGCCAACAAACTTTTCTATACGGAATATTGATGCCGACAAACTTTTCTATACAAAAAATTGATGCCAACACACTTTTCTATGCGAAAGTTGATACCAACAAACTTTTCTTTAGGAAAAGTAGTATCCAACAAACTTTTCTATTCGAAAAGTTTTACTCAAAGAAGATTTCTATATGAAAATATTTTTTCTAAACGAGAAGTTGTCTCTAACTGACTTCTGTACGAAAAGTTGTCACTAAAGAACTTTCCTGTACGAAATGTTGTCTCCAACTTTGACTTTTGTACGTAAAAAGTTTTACCCAATGAAATTGTCTATATGAAAAATAGCTTCAAACGGACTCCTATATATTAAAAGTTATGTTTAAGGGAACATTTTTAACAATTTTTTCTATGGAGAAAGTTATTGTTTAAGACTATTTCCTTAAAAATTGTTGTCTCCAAAAATGTTAAATTTCATTAACTTGTATAAACAACAACTCAATAAGGGGAAATTGCTTTCGTGTAAGTTACATTTGGCTTTAGTGAACTTTTTCAGAGAATAAATTGGCCAAACGATCTTTTCCGAAGGAAAACTAACAAAGGTTTCTTTGGACGCACTTTTTATACATAACAAACTTTTCTAGAGGAAAACTGTTCATTCATGTATGAAAAGTTGCTCCCAATTTTTCTGTGAATAAAAGTTCAATTCCATGATTTTTTACTTAAGCCAAAGTTGTTTCCTTCGAATTTTTCTGAGAAAAATGTTATCCGACAAACCTTTTTTTTTGGAAAATTTCTTCTAACAAAAATTTCGATACCAATATATATATTTCTGCTTCCAATGATAAAATGTTTCTCTATTTGAAAAAAAAAAATGTAAAAGAATTTCCTTTCATTTGCAGTTGTTGGCTGAGAGAAA
Source organism: Philornis downsi (assembly GCA_019455685.1). NCBI lineage: Eukaryota > Metazoa > Arthropoda > Insecta > Diptera > Muscidae > Philornis > Philornis downsi. The sequence goes on along the minus strand of JAHXMU010000136.1, from coordinate 5,896,345 downwards.
ACAATAGAATAACATTTTTTTAACAGCATATCTTTTATATTCTTTTTAGTTGGTCGGTAGACAATTTAGAAAAATGCTTGTTTTTCATATCACCCAGGGAATGCATTGAAGGATAACAAAATCCAAATTACGTATTGAAGTTTTATCAAACTTTTATTTGCACATTTATATTTTTGCATTGCAACGACCTGTGTTTTTCCTGATATAGAAATTTCTCAGATTTGGGGAAACTTAAGAAAAATATTTGAAAACTTTTCACTAAGTGTTGTAAGAGATAAATGTATTGAACCCTTGATGTTTATTAAACTTTTATAATATACTAACTAAAGCACGAAAGTTAAAATTGCCCTAAATGTGTCTTTTAGTTTTGAAACTAGTACGAAATCTTTCCACATTTCAAAGTTGTATCAGATTGCAAAATTAGGTAAATACTCTTGCTATGTTAGTTATCTACATTTCAAAAATGTTGTTTGGGCACGCGGAATATTTTAATGTCACAATTTCATAATCATGGAATGGCTTAATTGTTGCCATTTATTGTCACCTTATTATTGGCAACCCACTGTCCTTTGTGAAAATCATCTTGCTCGAATACTTGAAATAAACTGTGCTTAAACTACTGATATTGCCCTCGATGCTGCTTCTGATGGCACTTCAATCTATAGCATTGCTGTTCGTGTCCGTTCATACGGTGTTGCCCCTGATGGTGGTGGCAACAACACTGATACTTATGCGAAAACTAAATCGACATTTAATAAATGCGAAAACTTTTACTACCAACACAGTGGCAGCATTTCGCCCCCAAAGAATCTGCGACTGCTAGTAGTGCAAAACTCCTCACATGTTTCGATATCCCCTCCCGGAGGGAAAAAGAGCTGAGCTCACGGAGGAGCAGTTAAAAAGGCAAACAAAAATGGTATTCATAATCGTATAGAATATAAAAAAAGATGAAATATATAGTCACACATACTTCTACATACATAAACGGTTTATGTACATGCACATATAAGTATGTACAGATACTTATAAATACATTTAGCATAAGAAAAACATTTTCTTTGAAATGGCTGCGGAAAATCTACCGCCACAAAAAAAAAAAATAATAATAATAATGACTATAACTGCAGCAGCAGCGACAGTAGCAACAATAACTACATCAACCACAACAGCAGCAAATAAATCATCAAAATCTACAATTTCCACTTTATGATGAAAAAAGTCATTCAAAATGCTGAATGTCTTCGCCAACTCTTGGTATGGGGAAATAGGCAGCAGCAGCAGCGGCAGCAGCAAAAGAAAAGAAGAGACCGGAGGAGACAGGAAACAGATTACTACTTAAATTGCGGTTAGAGTTTGTGGTTAGAATTACAGGGCCACCTGCCCATCTTTCTAGAAGTGTAATAGAAGAACTGGTGGTTTATGTTTATGTGAACGTATAGCAGTGTTATGCGTTACCCTGTCCAAAGGTGCTATTGCTGCTGCTGTCGCTTTTGTTGTTGTTGATGTGTTGTTAGTTGAGTTAAGAGGATTTTTCACAAACCAGACAGTCCGGGGTTATACCTATTTTGTATTCTCTTATACATGCGGAAAATTGAAATGGAAACAGCTGCCATCGTAAGTTATTGTTCCGTTTTCGTTTCATTACGAAAAGTTCATTTATAATTTGCTTATTTAGTATTCCAGTGATGAGGCTACATACAAGGCCCATAAATAGGAAAACGTATGGAAATCATCATTATCATTAATATAAAACACATCACTATATATATTTATAACGAATATGTACATGATATGATATGGCAGATTCATTATACACAGATTAAAGATAATGGTTTTTCTTACAAGCATTTTTAACATTTACCAGGCAAAGGTTGTTTGTACTGCATTATCAAATCTGTAGCTTAAAATAACTTTTGGTTGTCTTGACCGAACAGATGATAGTCTTTAGTTAGTGTTGGTCATTTTCAACTCTCGAAAGCTCCACTCATCATCTACAGAAAATAATTGTTTTTTTTTTTGCTTAAGAACAACATTTACTCCATAATATATGCTTAAAGTTATGTTTCTCTACAAGAAATTTTCAACAAACTATAATAAAATATTCTTCAGACACATACTTTAGCCTAATTAAGCCTGAAAGTTGTTTTAGCCTGTGCAGAAACTTGGCCTGCATCAAACATTTTGCAAGAACGCTGCATTAAAAAAATTGTTTTCAAGAGCTTTTGGCCTGCAAAAAGTGGTACAATGGATGTACACATTTGTATATTTACTATATAGAGGAAATGTAGAGGAAATTAGTTTTGTGAACGTAGCCTATTTTGAATGAACGTATAACTTCCTGTACGAAAAGGATCGCTGTAAATACGTTCTCATGGCAAAAGTGGCCGGATGTGGCGCTTTATGAAAGAAATTTGTCAATGCAAGCAAATTGCTGAAAAAATGACTAATTAGGAAAAGTATCGACCTAGACCTCTATCAATAGAAAAAGTTAATGCAAGATAAATTTTGCACAGAAAAACTGTCGTCAAACACTCACTTGTACGTAAAGTAATTTTGCAGCTGAATAAATGGCACTTTTCTATAAGACAGGAGAAGTGGAGCACATTTTTTTATAGGAAAAAAAGTTGATAAGGATTTATTCTCCTCAGTGACACACATGGTTAACTCAATTTTCTGAAAGAAAAAGATCGCCGAGCACAATTATTTATAAGAAAAATGTTTCTTTGTTTGCACGAAAGGTTGTCTCTAACGAACTTTCCCGTATGACAATTTATCTCTAACTAACTTTTGTACGTAAAATGTTTTAGTCAATGAAATGATCTATGTGACTCCCTTGTACGGAAAGTGTTTCAGTCAGCTGGATAAATGCCTCTTTTATAAAAACTATTGAATGCGTTCTTGTGCATTATTTGATTTTAACTCGTGAGCCAAATGCATCTTATATGGGAAAAGATGTAACATATGTGAAATTCTTTGCAAAGACCGCCTAGGCATCTCTAACTGCTGAGAACGTCGCCTGGTGAAAATTTCTTGGTTTTACTCAATACTTGCTTGCACTCGAGCAATGATCACTTCATTTCCTACTGCACGAAGTCTTTTAGCACGCGGAAGATCACAGACAGTCCATTGTTGCCCAAAACGGTGAACTAATCGGTAAATTGTTGTAGCGCTAGGAGCATTTAGAACATGAAAGGAATTTCGATATGATCTGAATAATCGAATGCTGACTTTCAAAGCAAAATTGAACAACTTTGGTTCTTTGTTCTATGCTGAGACTTTCAATCATAAATTTCCTAAGTATTATTTAGTTAATTCTGTAGAGACGAAAAAAAGACAAATTAAAAATTTATTCTCTGATTCAATTTTGGCGTTACTTATGCGCCACCCTATATAAGACAAGAGAAGTTGATTAAATTTTTTCATAAAAAAAGGTTGACGAGGATAATTTTTATCTGTGAAACACATGATGAACTCAATTTTTCAAAGGAAAAAAGTCGCTGAGCACAATTTTTTATAGGCAAAATGTGTCTTAAAGAAAAGCATCTTAATTGACACTTCTGTTGGAGAAAAATGTTTTTGAGTAAGATATTTTTGCCGAGAGATATTTTCATTGACACTGTTCTTATGGAACTGCGAACTCGTCAACATTTTCATCTCGAAAAATGTCCTTTCAGAATGTATGTATAGTAACTCTGACATAAATTTCTTACCTTTTCCTATCCATCAGTACTAATATCAACACCTTCCAATTGAGGACAGTCTTCACAGCTAATGTTCCCGTGTTATTCTTCGACGACGCTTTTTCTATAATACAGAGTTTGAAATTTCACTTTGTCTTTCTAGAAATGTTAACTCATCGGTGTATTTTCATTGTCTATTATATTGATTTCTATGAAAGCTACCATTTCACGATGTCTTCTCTATTACCTAACATACAAAAACCAATATTTTCATCAGTTGCACTGAATTCTGTCAAATATATTGCACGTCATGTACTTGATAAGCCTAGTAGAATGAAGATGAAAGTCATCAAAGTCAAAGTACTATTTTCACTGCAAGTTTATAAGTTGAAATGGATATGAACTTCTCGCTTTCTTTAATGTCCTCATTCAAACTTTTCATACTGAAAAGGATCTTCATCGACACTTCTTCTGCAATATCTTAATCGATTGTGCTCCTGTCAAAGATGCGTTCATAGACAATTTTGCTTCGGAAAATGCTTTCCTCGTCATATTTTCTACGTATAATGTCCTCGCTGTAACTTTTTCTACAGAAAAATGTATCTTTTACGTCTTTTTTTCAACAGAAATGTGTCCTTATTGACACTCCACCTGTTTCATTCTAAGATGTTCGTACAGAAAAGGCAACATCGTCAAAAATTTTAAGGAAGGAAATTGTCTTCGTTGAATTGTTCCTACAGAAAATAACTTAATATTGATGCTTTTTTCATAAAATGTTCAAAACCTTTCTCATAGAAAAAAAATTTTTGTGTAAAGAAGTCTAAAAAAATGCAGCCATATAGAAAATGAGGTCCATGGAGGGAGATTTTGACAGGAAAATCGCAAACAGCGGAAAATTCCTATAGAAAAGGTGGTGACAAAAATAATTTTCCGTAAGAAAAGTGTCGGCAACCAAGCATTCCAATAGGAAGATAACTGATAGAGGTGTCTTTCTATAGAGAAGACGTTATTAGGAATGTTTCATATATTTGGAAAGCCAATATATATGCTTAATATATATATATATATGCTTAATATAGGAAAAATTCAGATGAAGCTGATTTTCTTTTAGAAAAATATCGGTGAATTTATATATCAGAAGAAAAAGCTTTGACAGAAGCTTTGGGCAGATGTGCCCAAAATGCAGGTGAAGAAAATTTTCTGCAAAAAATGTGGGATAAAAACATATTTGTTTAGAAAATTAAGACATTATTCAATAGGAAAAGAAGTGGAACTTTACTGTAGAAAAGTGCTGATAAGAAGACCTGTATGTGGAAAAACAGACAGACACTTTTTTGAAGAAAAACCTTGATAAAGAGAGTGATAAAACTCATTCCTATATAAAAAATCCATATCGTCATTTTCCTATAGATAAAGAATATACAACTAACTCCTGTAGATATTTTTCTCTTGCAAAATTGTTGGTGGATACATTTTTCTTGTAGAAATGGTGTCGCTGAAAGAGTTTTTTTTTTATAGGAAAATTATCAATGAAGACAGTTTGCCATAAGCAAAGTATTGACGATAAAACCTTCCATTGGAAAAGTGTCGAAAAAAACATTTTTGTAGGACATTTTTATATAGAGACATTTTTAAACTTGAAATCTGTGAACGGCAGTGTAGGCACACTTTTTCCTTTAGAATTGTCTCTTCGTTGACAATTTTTGCTATAGAGGCGTGTCTTTATTAACATTTTTTCACAAGAAAGTGTTTTTATTGGCATCTTTGGCTGTAGAGCAGTTCCTCATCGAGTATTTTCCTACAGAAATGTTCCTTCACAGACTACTAGGTTAGAACATGATATACTCGTCGACGAAATCTGCATTGATCGATGCGTTTATTGTAGAAAACTTTCTTCGTAGTCACTTTTTTATACAAAATGTGTTCGCTGATAATTTTTCTTTGGGAGATATTTCTTGGTCAACATTTTTTCTATGGAAAGTGGTCGTCGTCGTCACTTACAACAATATAAGATTTGATCAGTGAATAAATTTTTTGCTTAAGTCTTTTTTTGCGTCGCTGCTCGAAAACATTTTTCTCCAACAGAAGTCTCAATTAAAATGATTTTCTTTAAGACATATTGTATATAAACAATTGCGCTCAGCGACTTTTTTCTTTTAGAAAATTCACTAATGAAAATTATCCTTGTCAAACTTTTTTTTTATGAAAAAATGTAATCAACTTATCTTACCTTATATAGGGTGGCGCATAAGTAACGCCATCACTGAATAATTTTTTTTGTTAAAATCTTTTTTTTTCATCTCTTTCCAAGTATTATTTAGTTAATTCCGTAAACTAAATAATACTTGGAAAATTTATGATGGAAATGCTCAGCACAGAACACAGAACCAAAGTTAGCCAATTTTACTTTGAAAGTCAGCATTCGGTTATTTGGATCATATCGAAATTTCTTTCATGTTCGAAGTGCTCCTAGCGCTCCATCAATTTACCGATTGGTTCAGCGGTTTGGACAACAAGAAACTGTCTGTGATCTTCCTCGTGCTGGAAGACCTCGTGCAGTTCGAAATGAAGTGAACATTGCTCGAGTGCAAGCAAGTATTGAGGAAAACCCCGTTGTCAGTAGCTAGAGATGTCTAGGCGGTCTTTGCAAAGAATTTTACATATGTCACATCTTTTCTCACATGGGATGAAATTAGAATCAAATGATGCACAAGAACACATTCAATATAGTCGCCGTTAACGTTACTTATGCGAACTATTTAGATCCTCATTACCACTTCTCATATTAAAAATAATCTACTGTAGCAATTTAGCTGTGCAAGAGAGAAATCATCTACACTTTTTCTACACAAAAAAAGTTTATCCAGCATATTTTTCACATAAAATGTTATCATCGAATCTTTCTCTACTGGAACGCATCTTCAGCAACAATGTTTAGTGTTATTTACAGCGACCATTTCTTCAGCAACATTTTTGCCAAACCAATGTATCATCAGCTAAATTTTTCCTACAGAAAAGTGACTTTAGCGAACATTTTCCTAAAGATATTATTCTTTATCGAGCTTTTTCCTATGGAAATTTCATCGGGATATTTGCTATAAGAAAGAGACTCTTTCTGCATACTTTTTCCGTGGAAAAATGTATTCAATATTTTCCTATAGAAAGGCGTCATAATAGTTGCTTTTTGAATTGAAAGTTATTGCAATCGACAGTTTTTCTATAGAAAAGTATCGCATTTGACAACCATTTTATGTAGTTACCGCAATACATTTCTTTTTTTGGAAAAACTCTTTTATCGACAATTTTATAATAAATTTGACTTATAAAAATGTGTCAGTTTTTTTTGCAGAAAAATTTCATTTTTCAATACTTTTCATATTTTCTTGTAGAAAATCGAGGTATCTCCCATAGAGAAATGTTGCATTAAACACTTTTTTCAGAGAAAAGTTACTTTATCGACACATTTTCTATATGTAAATATCCTGTTATCTTGCAGAAATCTGTTATTTTATAATATTATAGAAGAGGTCTCAAGTTCTACATTTCTTCTCATTGAAAATTATTGCAGTTGACATTTTTCTGAAAGAGGTGCCAATTGATGTCACTCGTTTGCAGAAGCATCATATTTGACACTTTTCCTATGTAAAGACTTTTTCATTGAAACTTTTTCTATAAAAAGATGTATCTTTTTGCTTTTAGAAGTTTCTCACAGAGATAGTCTGTATTTCAAAATTCTGTTTCCATTAAAAAAAATGTCTTCTTCGACGCTGTCCTACAGTAAAGAATGTCCAGCGACACTTCTCTAAAAGTGCCTTCGAAAAGTGCCTTCATCACTACTTTGGTAAGAATATATGATCCTCCATCGGCACTCTTTCAAAAAGAAAGGGTCTCATCAAAGCTCTATCGAAGGACAAGGGCCGCCATTAATTGCGCACTAGTTTGAAAACCGTTTTGTATGATTTGACTTCGCAGATTTCTGTTGTCATACGAAGCAACGTATCTCCAAAATGGTAGTATCTCCCAACTTACAAAATATTCCCATTTATTCTTCATTACTTTTTTTTAAACAAACAAGAAACGTATTCGAGTAACATTCGGTATTTTCTAGAGAAAAACAAGGATAAGTAAACACAAATGTAAATGCCTGTGTACTACATACACTCTCGTTAGACTACACACACAAACACATACATACAACTCGAACATAGGATACATTTGTTCTACACTCATGTATGCTGTCGAAAACTGCCAAATTCAATTTGTTCATTTTGATGGCGCCAGCCTTAAACAATTCTTAGTGAATAAATTTCGTTTCTTTCTACTTTGCTGTCCTTTATCAAAGCCGTTGCTTTCGCCGCCGTCGCCGTCTACGTCATTTCAAATATGGTTCATTTCAACTATTGGGTTGTTTGAACACAACTTTGCGGTTTCTTTTTATACATCTTCTTTAAAACTTAAATTATTCCATTTCGTATGAATTGGAATCAATATATTCGTGTAAATTATGAATTGAACTCAACGAGAGTAGTAAAAATTGAAATTTGCGGGGTTATGAAATATATGATTTATGTGGAAATCTTAAGTGAAAACAAAAAAATCCTGCCATAAGTCACCAGTGTAAACAATGTATGAAGCCGAAAGAGTTGTACACTGAAAATTTTGCATATTTTACAACACAAACTCATTTTGAAAGTTAATGAATAATACATTGTAATAATACTGAGTGTTATTGTTGTTGAAAACTTAATTAAACCTAAAGAAAATTTGGGGGAGGGGAAATTGAGTAAATAAAAAATAAAATAATTAAAGTCGTCTCGCACATCGGTTGTTGTGGTAGTTATTGAAAGAATTGGATAATTTTGAAAATTAAACGACTCAATAATTCAATTAAAACAAGAATTCTTAAATCATCAAGGCAAAAGGTTCCTATTTCATATAAATTCTTTGGGATCATAGGTTTTGATCACACAATGCACAGATTTTGCACTTCAGCGTCAAAATTTCAGTTCGAAATTTCTATTGAAGACTGCATTCGTCGACATTTTCCTACAAAATATGTCTTCGCCCATAGTTTCTCTGTGGAAACTACAATTCATCTTCAACACTTTTCCTATAAAAATTACAAAAATTATTATTAATGGAAATTATAAATATTATACTCGCCGACACTTTTCCAGGTCACGAGAACTTTAGCTGTCACTTTTTCTACAAAACACAGGGATTTCGTCGACATTTCTTCTGTAAAAAGCGTATCCATCGACTGTTTTGTCTAAACTTATACTCTATACTTTTATCGTCACTTCCCTTGCCTTCATCGACTACATTTGTATAGGAAAGTGTCATTGTCATCTCTTTTGCTATAGAAAAGTGTTTTCAACTATACCTTTCATTGAGGAACTTATCTACAGTGACTCTATTCCTATAGAGAGGTATCTTCAGCAACATTTTTCCTAAAGGAAAGTGTTTTCAGCCAAACTTTATCCACTGTAAATTGATTTCAGCGATCGTTTTCCGAATGAAATTAAGCTTTAGCACCAACCTTTTTCTATGTATGAAACCATTTACCTAAAGTGATTTTACGGAAGATGAAAGTTTTTTTGCGGTATTTTACGACCAGATGAGGTCTGTACTGTGAATTTTTGTCAAAATTGGATCAAACTGTGTGAAATCCATAAATCACGCAATTCAAGGTCAAAACTTTAGTTCAAAATTTATTCCACAAATGCCAATTTTACGATATTTGTCGTTGCTCTTCCAAAAATGATCTGTACTTTAAATTTTTGTAAAAATTGAATCAAACTGTATGAAACACACAAATTACGGAATTCAGGATTAAAATTTCAGTCCAAACTTTGTTCTACATACCACAATTTTAAGATGGTTATTGTTGCATTTCCAAAAAATGAGCTGTTTTTTAAATGTTTGTCAAAATTGGATCAAACTGTATGAAATGCATAAATTAAGTAATTCAGGGTCAACATTTTCATTCAAAATTTGTTTAACACTTTACAATTTCGCGATATTTATTGTTGCATTTCTAAAAATGAGCTGTACTTTGAATTTTTTGTGAAAATTGGATCAAACTGTGTGAAATACAGGGTAGGGCAATAGAACGTGCATATTGCATCATCTTTTTTTGCGAGATAGAAAAGGCGCGGGCGGGGGGCGCCTACATCGTTGGGTTGGCGGGCTCATGGAGTTTAAGTCGCTATGAATCACTTCGACGGGAAGCGTCGCGCACTTTGCGTGCGCGCATTTTACGAGAACTCTCGTTCATATATTGCTACTAGGCGACTATATTGTGCTGAATATGGACTACGACGAATTAGTGAAGCTCTGAGTGGGTAAAGCGTTTTGAAGAGACCGGTTCAACATTTAAATCACAAGCAAATGGTCGCCCAAGAACATCTAGGACTGAGGACAATGTTGAGAGAGTTAAGGAGTCAGTACGAGGAAATCCACAATTGTCGACTCGCAAGAGATCGTCTGTCTTACAATTATCGCGACGAAGTTTGCAATGAATTTTAACATTGGATCTTAAACTGCATCCATATAAGCTGCAATTAACACAAGAATTGAAAGAGTCTGACTTCAAAGCAAGGCTCGCATTTGCTAATGAAATGCGTAATCGATTTTTCAATTTTGACAATATCCTTCTCTCTGACGAGGCTCATTTCCTTATGAATGGGTTCGTAAACCGTCAAAATTGTCGTTACTGGAACAGTGGAAATCCCAAAATCAAATACCAGAAACCATTGCACAGTCCTAAAGTGACAGTATGGGCAGCAATCTCTGGCAGAGGTCCTTTTTTCTTCGAAAATGCGCGGGGCCAAAACGTCACGGTTAATACGGAACGCTATGTTGAGATGTTGGACGGATTTTTGGCTCCAGAAATTGAAAGTTCAAGAATAGTGAATTCCAGAACTTGGTTCCAACAAGATGGAGCTACCTGTCACACATCAAATGACTCCATGGCGGTGGTGAAGCAGATGTTCCCTGGCAGACTGATTTCGAAAAGAGGTGATATCCCATGGCCCCCACGTAGTCCAGACTTGACACCTCTTGACTTTTTTTTGTGGGGATACCTCAAACACAAAGTGCACAGTAATAATCCAAGAAACATCGTTCAGCTCAAGGAGAATATCCGTGGTGAAATGGCAGCCATTACACCAATATTACTGAATAAAGTTTTCAATAATTTTCGTTTGCGGTTAGAGGAGTGCCGTCGTAGAGAGGGTCACCATTTAGATGATATTATTTTTAAAAAATAAACTCTGTTTATTACTCCACAATGCCTTAGATTTATTTTAACCATACCTTTTGTATTTATTTTTTTAATCTATTTTTTAAATATGCACGTTCTATTGCGCCACCCTGTACATAAATTACGTAATTCATGGTAAAAATTTCAGTACAAAATTTTTTCTACACATTACGTTTTTAAGCTATTTGTTGTTGCTCTTCCAAAAAATGAGCTGTATTGCGAATTTTTGTCAAAATTGTACTGACTCATAGCCATCTTAAATTTTAGAGCTTTTCAATAAAAGAGCCCACAATGTGGGCGGCGTCTTAAGGATCCCCGCCACAATGGTTCTTCCCGGCATTCATCAACTACCACAACTATTTTGCTTTAAGTTTGCAAATAAGTGTTAAAATTAAAATAAATTTTGTTGTTGTGCCACTTTTTAAATAGGCCTAAATTTGCAGTTGTAAAAATAATATTAATAAAATTTGGTACATAAATTTTTATTGTGCTGAGGGCGATATCTACTAGAAATACTCTTTTTTGGTTCAGATATTTCCATATATACAGGGTTGCCCATATTCGACGGACCCATGTTTTTAAAAAAAAAATCAAAGAAAAAAATAAAAATTTGGCGGTTGGCAATCTTATTCATTTAATTTGTTCCAAGTAGATTTGTTTACATCAATTTTTGAATATGATATCTCTCAAATGGCCGCCTCTGGCGTTGATGGCGTATTGTGCCCTTTTTGCAGCATTTTCCATCGTTTTCGCCAACATTTCGGCCGGAATAGCGGCTATTTCTTCACGAATGTTGTCCTTGAGCTCTTCTACGGTCCTTGGCTTGTTAACGTAAACCTTTGACTTCAAATGTCCCCACAAGAAGAAGTCAGCGGGCGTCAAATCGGGCGAACGCGGTGGCCAGCTTTCGACAGCAAACGGCCCGGAAAAAAATTCTTCAGAAAATCGATTGTTATGCGACTTGTGTGCGGTGGAGCGCCGTCTTGTTGAAACCAGAACTGCCTCATACGCTTTCGACGAATAATTGGCATCACAAAATTGGTCATCATGTCGCGATAACGCTCCTGGTTGATGGTAACAGCATGGCCATTTTCGTTTTGGAAGAAAAACGGCCCAATGACCGTTTTCGCACTAACGCCGCACCAAACTGTGACTTTTTCGTCATGAAGAGGCAATTCTTGAATCTCCTGAGGATTTTCAGTGGCGTAAATACGGCAATTTTGCTTATTTACGGTCCCATTCAATGTGAAATGGGCTTCATCGGACATGATAATTTTGTTCCAAAATTGCTCGTCATCATCGGCCATTTCGATGACTCGTTGGGCCCATTCCAATCGACGAGGCTTGTCCGCAGGCAACAATCTTTGCGTCAATTGAATTTTGTACGGGAACAAATGCAAATCAACGCGAATAATCCGTTGTAAAGTGGACCGAGCCATGCCCAACTGCTGAGAACGGCGTTTTTGGGATGTTCTTGGGGACCTCTCAACACTGGCTCGTACGGCAGCGATATTCTCGGCCGATCGCCTTGGTCGACTTTTATTTGGCCTCTTCGGATTAGAAAGAGCCTCACCAGTCGAAAATTTTTCGTATAAACGCTTAATGGTGTTCTTAGAAGGCGCACTTCTCACATTTTTTAATATTTTAAAAGCACGTTGAGTTTTCACAATTGACTTCTTCTGTTGAATGTAAATTTCAACTATTTCAGAGCGCTCGCGTGGCGTGTATTGTTCCATGGTAAAAATCTGCTTGGACTGACGCTTCAAACGCGGTATGTCATTAAGCGATCTGACATCTCTGTCAAAAGTTATGGCGTTGCCAGATGGGTCCGTCGAATATGGGCAACCCTGTATTATAGAGCCTTCAACATAGCCTCATTTCGGTTAAACATATTTATGCTAATGAATAATCCAATCGTTAAAGTATTTTTTAAACGTATTTTCTGAAAAAGACTTTAGTTCTCAGCGGAAAACGGATGATTTAATTTGAGCTTTGAAAAGAGAAGAAAAGTCGGCCTGAGATATTTCAACTGAATTAGGCGCTTTTTGATGGTATTTAAGGAGTTTTTTTTTCGAAAAAATTTCGTATTTTCAATAAGCAATATTATAATTTTTCTACAAATATTATAATTTTTCCGATAAAATACCGTATTTTCAATTAGTAATATTATAATTTTTCTACAAATAGCATATTTTGAATTCTCTTTTGCGTCTTTTATTGACTGAAAACATATGAATTAATTTGAGTTTTAAAAAGAGAGAAAAAGTCAGTCAGTCATATCTCAGCTGAATTCGGCGATTGTTTGATGATACTTGATGAATTTTTCGAAAAAATTCAATTTAATTTTCAATTATTAATATTATAATTTTTATACAAATAGCATATTTTGAATTCCTTCAGCTGTTTGGATTTCCCTGAATAAAAATATATTTAAAAATTTACAATATTTATCAGGCTCTTCTATGTTTCCTTCCCTTTTTTGACTGCAATCTTTTGGTATCCTGCATCATTCCTTCCGTTAGTCTATTTCACCTTACAGCACCTATCATATCCCAAGTCGTGGTCCGCCCATCTTTGCGATGGCTGCTTCAAAACTCATCTAAAATATGTTTTTATGCATTTTTTTAGAGTCACATAAAAAGTGTTTTTCTCAACGTTGATGCAATTTTTATTGCTTTGCCAGAAACGGAACGAATCGTTGAACAACAATTGTTTTTAACAGTATGACTTTTCTTAAAAGTCCTTTCTGCCCCATTACTATTGTTATAACTTCCATGTTGTGTGTGTGAGAGAGCCTTTTCGCCTTCCCCATTTCTGGTTGTTTTCTTGCATTCATCCGAAAGGAATAACTAAAAACTTTTCGAGAGCACTTTTTCTCAATATGATGGCTAGCGAGAGGAAAAAAAGAAACGGTTGCTTTGATAACAAATATAACGATTTCTCGAAAAGGATAAAGTTAAGAGTATAGGAAAAAAGACATTCATTGTGCCTGGAGTAAGGTTGAGCTGACGAGGATTAAGGAAGCGGAAGGCCATACAGTTGAAGGTAGCTGAAATTGTATGACCGAACGTAGAAATATTCATATACATCCGTGTATGAATAGAATGAAAACTTGTTATTTCACTCCATAAACATTTAATAATATTTTTCTTTTGTGCACTTAAGTGTATGATTCCTTATTCCTGGTATGTTTAAGTTTGTGTGTCTCTAAGTGCACATTTATGCACAGTGCAGACAAATGTTTATAAGATTTCTAAAATGCTTAGAGGAAGAAGGATGAGCGGCATCCTTATAAGATGTTTACATATTTATATAAAATCGTCTCTGTTCTTAAGTTATGCGCTTAGTCATCCGTTTGTTTCGTTCTATTTCTATCCTCTTTCCCTGCTTCTCGCGCTCTTACTCACTCTCCTTCCATCTGCCTCACTTAAAGTGATTATAATCTTATGGAGTTGTAAGGATACTTTTCCGGTTTGAAAACATTCTGCTTGTGTTACCGCATACTTGAGTGGCACGTCGACTTATGGTTTTCCTAGTGTACATAGAACTACCTTGTAAGTAGAAGCATGATCGGGTTATGACAAAGGATATCTTCAAATTAACTCAGACTACAACATTCTATTTCCTAAAACGAGCAATTCAAAGTAATCCCAATGGGTAGATTGAGTGCTCGAATTTTATTTCTATATTTCTGAATTTGATTGTTTAAAGCATCGATGTGACAACAGTATTTTGACGGGTGTGTTTGAAAAAAGAAAACATTTCCTCTGCCTTAGAGCGTTCCTCATATGGAACATATGAAATTTTTATTAAAAATGAAAGGTGTGATAGGCACGCGATTTAAAATAGGCAAATTTTATAAAGAAAACAGAAGAAAATCATAATTCATCAAACAATAGATATTTATTGTACATTCGGTGTCCCGGTGAATAATTGGCAAAGACACAAAAAATTGATTTTACAGATGTAAACAATTAACAGAAAGTAGGGCGGCTTCCACGTGAGTTCTTTTCGACTGACATTAAAGCGATAGGTAGAATAAATTGGGCTTCTATTAGCAATCGGTTAGCTTAAGAGTATATTTTAGTCATATACAAGTTGCTTTGTAGAATGTTAGAGTTTGAGTTTCCCTTTTAAACAGATTTTTGGCGATAAACGAATGGTGGTTTATAAGTGTTACTACATAAAGAAACTTAACTAACATTTTTAATTAATTTTTTTAATTTTTTGCTTTTTCCTTGCCTATTTGAAAAAATTATATGTTGTCATTAAGGTGGTCTAGAATTTTCAAAAAAAAAAAAAAATATCGAATCGTATCGATGATATTTCGAAAGTACAGGCTTTTAAAAATGTACTGTCAAATTCTTGCAAGGATATTCCCAGTATTTTCGATTATACAGCCGTTTTAGCAGGTAGAGTCGCGACGCGCGTCGAGTGTAAAAGAAGCTCGAACAGCGCGAAAAAATCAAAGGCATGAAGAATCATTCTAGTATGAAGAAACAAAAGGAGTTCTGTATGGTGCTAGAATCGCT
>JAHXMU010000136.1:5868529-5880769 GCA_019455685.1 Philornis downsi | reverse complement strand
AAAAAAAAAAAAAAAAAAAAAAAATAACAAAAAAAAAAACTATTCGACGAAATCGTTTGAAATTTTATAATGTTGTTCACAACATCAATGGTTATTGCCCGTACTAGAATCATGCTATTATTTCAATTATTTCATATTTTTTTGATTAAAAAACTGAGAAAAAAAACCGATTTTCAGACTGTCAAATTCAAAACCGCACCATTTTGTCAAAAAAAAAAAAAAATATTCTATTACGGGACATATGTAGCTTCAGTCAGACTGATTAATACCTTTTTTTGTGTTTGTGTTTCAGATAAATAGAAGAGCCAAAATGGACAACACCGTCCAGGTTCAATTTTTCGAGAGGGTCAATTTCAGCGCAATTTTTAAAATTATTAAAATTAAAAAAACCTTTTTTTTTTTATTTCAGTTTTGTATGTAAAAGAAGTTAATAAAAAGCCTAAGAAATTTATACATAGTTTTTAATTTTTTTATTGAAAAAAAAAAACTCCTGAAAATACCCTAAATTTTCGAGCTCCTGACTACCGTTTTTTATTAGCTTTGAAAAGCATCAGAATTTAAATTAGCCGTATGCATAGTGAAGCATATCCACTAGTGATATTCGTTACTGCCATGAGGTTTTCTCAATTAAAATTCAATTCAAAAATCAATTCCTGTGTGCCAAAAAAAAAAAAAAAAAAAAATAAATAAAAACAAGAATTCGGTTACTAAAGTTAGATCGACACATTTAATGTAAAATAAAGTTTCTTCAAATCGGGAATTTTATTAAGAAATTTTAGCTCTTCAAACATGGGCGTCTTATTAACCGCACAGATTTCATCCGGTTTCAATTATAAAACTAACCGACTTAACAAAAAAGACACAAAAAGGTTGGAAACAAATTTCTTTACTTTTCAACATAATCTGCTATTACCTCGATATACTTTCCCCAGCGATATTCAATAGCTTCTATACCCTGTTTATACTAAGAGCTATCAAACTCCTCAAAGTAGCCGTCAACTGCTGTGTCCACCTCTTAATTGTTGGCAAATCTTTTACTACCCAGTTATTTTTTCAAGTTTGGAAATAGAAGTTAGTCCAAGTGTGCTAAATTTGGCGACTAATTTACGTGACGAAGCAATTCGAACTTTAATCTATTAATGTTACCCATCGTAATAATGAATAGGTGATAAAACATCACTTTCTTTTCGCCAAATGCGGTCTTTTGTCCATAAATGCCTCACGTAAATTCTGCAATAAATTAGTATAATATTCACCGTTGATGACGCCGTTTTTCCTTACTGCAGGCAATCCCTAAATCAATCCCTTGCGCATCTCAGAAAGCAGACGCCATGACCTAGCCTGCAGATGGAATCGCCTTCGCCTTTTTTATACACGATTCTTCCTTTCCAGTACAATGCTTTGCCCGTTCTTTTGTCTCAGATGTCAAATGGTGGGCCCATGTCTCATCCATGGTTATAAATCGACGTAAAAGTTTGGCTTTATAGCGGTTAAACATCGAAAAACACTCTACTAAAACATCTTCACGACGCTGTTGTTGCTCCAATGAAAGCAAGCGCGGCACCCATCTTGCGCACGGCTTTCTCGTCTTCAAATCTTCGGTCAATATACGATTTATAGAACTCTTTGAAATGCTTATCATTTCATGCACCTTCAGCCGGTTAAGACGATCATTCAATTCAATTTTGTGTTTTTTCTTAACCGTGTCTAGCGTGGACACCTCAATTGCTCGACCACTACTGTGTTCATCTGGGCAGCTCGTACGGCCTCGTTTAAACTCTGCTACTTAATATTTTACAGTCGTAAACAAAAGAATAGATTCCCAAAGAGTAGAATCTAGTTCTAGCTCTAAACTGAGACCTTTTAAATGAAAATATTCAATTAAATAATGGTGGCCAATTATTTCCAAGTTTACAAATTCGTTGGCATTTATATTTTATTTATTTTTGATAGCTCAAATAAAATCACTAAACAACGTGGTGCCTGGAAACAAAATATGTTTTTTTTTTTTTCAAACTACTGCAATCACCTATACATCAGATCGGCTTGTTTTGGAACCGCTCTTGTAGTAAATGTTTCACTTTTGGGCGAGTCCAGTAGGAACATGGTTTCTATGAAGTGAAAATACATATATGTACATATGTATACTATACTTGACACAAGTTGGAGTATATGCACCCTCTATATGTGTCCCTCTATATATAAAAATATGCAAAATTTTGTATAGCATTGGCATCATTTTATAATAATTCATTGACGCTGTTTGCAGCAACTAGAAATACTCATCTGAGGTACGCTAAACTACAGTCCACGCCTCCAGAATAGGTTAAAGCATTTTGGCGGAAATAACTGCAAAGTGCTGCGACAAAAAGGGCTGAAGAGGGCTCTGTCATTAATTTTTTGTTGCGCACAAACTTTTTTAAGAACGGAGCAGAAAAAATGGGTAGAAAATATATTTCGCACCACTGTGGAGACTACTTTTGCTTGCCTCGTCAAAAATGCAAACATTAAATATGGGTCACCACAAGTGGTTCATATAAAGCAGTAGTAATTTCTATGATAAAAGGACATTTTTTTGATATTTATTTTTATTTTAACAGTAAAAATTAAATAACTAAAATTAATAACTTGTACTTCCGCCTTTGCATAAAATTACTTCATAAATGCGTTTAGGCATAGATTTGTACAGGGACGTGATATATTCAAAGTTAATCTCATTCCAAGCCTCTTTTGTCGCCAAATTAAAGTGGCTTTATCATCAAATTATCGACCAGACTCGTACACTTTTCTTACAAGCCAACCCCACACGTTCTCGATGATGTTAAAGTCTGGCGAGTACGGTGGCCACTTCCAAACATTGACGTTTTGTTCGCTTATCCATGATTTTACAACTCTTGCATTGTGGATAGGAGCATTATCTTGTTGGAACGTCCATTGTAAGAGTCCAAAAATGTTGTAAAAATCCAGAAAAGCCTTTTGGAGAACCCCTTTGTAGCAATTAGCATTCATTTTTGCCGTTAAACATTTTAAATCGGCTTGACCATAGTAGGAGATCGCTCTCCACACCATTGCTCCTCCTTCGCAGCTACGCCTACGGTCTAAATGTAATTGTTCTTTCCTTAGATCATGGAAATAAAATTTACATCCATCTGGGCCATCAAGATTAAACTTCTCCTCATTGGAGAATACGGCCGAATGCCACTCCTTGTTCCAAATCATGTGTTGCTTAACAAAGTTTAATCGTTTTTCTGTCCGATCGGGATTTAATGGAGTTTTTTTCTGCAATTTTTTTCTTTTTAAGTATACGGCTTCTTTATCTACTCGCCTCACTAGCAGCTACACCCGTTTTAGCCTTAATCCCTCATCTTCATTCCGTAGCTCTTTTTATCTCTTAAAAATTACTGCTAAATTTTCTCTTCGCTCCACCTTTTCAGCAATTTGACGAGTTGTAAGCTTTTCATTGTGTAGCACTAGAATCTTCGTTTTTTCTTTGGTGCTAAGAATTTTACCGCGACCCATTATCAAATTAACTTAGACTGATAAAACTCGCTTTTCCAAAAAGCTTATAAAAACTAACTCAATTATCCATAGTTTACGCACCTACTCTGGTGGCGTATTTTTATGTATACTTTTTTTGGTGATAAAAAAAGACATTCAGTTTTGATGCTCTATTTTTTTCAATGATTGCCGGTCTTAGCTCGACCACCGATTGCGCCGACTTACCGCGATTCGACCACTACTGACGTTGTGGAAAATGAACCAATTTTCATTACTGGTTGTCCAGAATTGGTTCAGTTATGCTGTGACCTACCTATAGTATCGATTCGCTGAAATTTGGAAATGGAAATTTGCTCCATGACCTTTTTACGTTATGGTACCCACGTATGGAGCTTATTTTGGTAACCAGGCTCAATCAAGTGGTGCCGAACGGTTTTTTTGTGCAATGCTCAACTCCTGGGTAATCGAAGCATTGCTTAGATAGCAGTCAGACATTTCGATTTTCATTATTCTATCGACATTTCGCTAACTGGCCGTTCAAAGCGTGGTGGGCCTTCAACATCAAATTACTGGAATGGAATGAAAGAAAAAAATTGCCCATGATTGGCTGTTGTAGTATAAGGACTATAAACAGTCTTTACAATTTCAGCCGGATAGTTTGTGCTTTCATTTTATCGAAAAAAAAACAGCGAAATATGGCGTAATTTTTCTTTGTTGGTGTCATCTTCAACGGGCACTGAAACAAAACTGAGTCATGCAATCACACAATTATCTGAGTAGTTTTTGCAGTACAAAATGGTATGTTGTTCAACGCCATCTAGGGTAAATTGATAGCACTTTTTTAGTGTGAGATACAGATTGTCAAGCAATCTATTGGAAAAATAATGGACTTGTTTTATTATACCTTGTGCGATTCATCTAAAGCAATTGTGTGGGCCAACTCCAACGTTATATATTATTTTCCATTGACATGCTTAGTGATATGTGAGGATAATGAATTTGTATAACATGAATATCCTATAAGGTAACATTTATTGTAATCCAATTCTGAAGTAGCTGCAACCCGTCCATAACTCACGCAAGGTCGTCAGTGCATATAACACTAAATGTTACGTCCTGTACCAGGATATGGTAATATTTAACAGGTAATTATGCTTGTTAAACAGCGTTCGAAACATATGTATTCATATAGCGTGTATATAATTTACTGCCTATTTAGATGCCTATAGAATACACGTTGTATTATTATATGTGGTGAATATCATGTAAAATTGCGTGTTTATGTCTTATATACACTATTTTAATATAGACAATTGCAAATAGAACTACAAACCCGTGCATTAGACTACTAAAATATTAAAGTGAAAGTGTGGAAGTTCACAATGCTCCGACATACATATGTCGGGTCTAGGGGTTAATGGAAAGTTGTTAAACATGCGAACTCATTCAGTTAATGTCGCACTTCATAGTTCAAAAGTGCAGCTGAATATGAAAAAAACTTGTTGTTTATTACCAAATAAACTCGGAGAGAAATTAATGTCCATTAGGGGAATACAAGTAAATGCTTGTTATGTCCCGAGTTGCTTCCTTATTTCCTTATATATACCTATAAAGAAGTTGTAAATTTTATAGTTTTCTTTTTTTTTTGCAATATGTGGGATAAAACTGATATTATATGATGATAACAAATATTAACAAAGTAATTAAGTGTTCAATAGGAACCCAAAAGCGCCTCTGGACAGAGACTTATAAAGCGCACACAAATTATTACGGTTCTTAGTGCAGGGACGCTGATGATGTGTGATGAAAACTTTCCTTTCTTCTACATAAGATAGCGGCTTAGTACGCTTTTCTATCAAATTCCCGGTTCCTTCGCGCATCAATAAATAAAAATAAATAAAGAAGAGTTTAGAAAATACTTCCATTTTCTTGCCGTTATATAAAAAACACACAAGAAGAACCAATTATGCATTCAATTTTTAGACCCTTCCAATAGTACCTGTAGTTTAACGACGATTCCCAATGCTGCAGTTTAAGAAGCACCTACTAGACCTGTCGGCTACTCGGCTCCCCGAAGTATTTGTCCGGCACATCGAGTTGACCGCCGCTCAAATAATGATAGGTGGCTGTAGGCGGGATTGAACCCGCGACCATGCAAACGATAGTTGCGCATACTAGCCATTGCGCCACTGTCGTGCACAGTTATTGTTGGATTCAAAATTATCAGAGACATCGTAGAGAATTCTATTAATGTAAATGTCAGTCCCAACAACACTCTCTCGTAGAGAATTCTTTTGAAGTAAATGGCAGTTCCAACAACACTCTCATAACCACGGAGTGAAAAATGAGCTTCATCGCTGAAGAAAATTTTCTTCTATTGATAGGTGACTTATCACATTTGTAATAAGTTTTAGTTACTTTAGCGCGATTTTTGGTTATTAAACGATCGACATTCGTAACAGGCAAACCTCTCACTAAATAAATAACACTTCAATTGACAGGTATTTAACAGTTGACAGCCTTGCCAGAGCGGCGATAAACCACTAAATGGACAATCCACACAACTTTACAGGTTTCCATTTGTTTTCTGTTACTACGGAAACTATACTTTCGGTCCAGTTTTCGTAATATTTTCTGGCCATTTTTCTTTGGACCATATTTTGTGCCTGGTCCATAATCAACTGTTGAATGATCATGTAAGGTCATGTCTTTCCTCGAGTGTTTTTGATAAAGCCATATGTGGTTTTTCATGTTTCACACATACGAGTATGTATGGGTATCTCTAACACTTGCATATAACATTTCATGTTAGAAAATTTCCACTTAAACATGTTAATGTTATTATTGCGAGTCCTGCTGATGATGTTTTCCCTCGCAAACAAACACTCAAGGACATGGCTGTGTGTTCGACGATAACTAAGCAGTGCAAAAAAATTCTGTGATCCGTCATTGTTAATGCTATTGTTGTTGTTGGTGTTGTTGTTGATTTTTGACATGTCTACAACGAGAAAATAATATGGGGTATTGTTTTTTAAAGCCCTCTCACAGATAAAAAAATAAAATCCATTTTCTTTTTTCTACTTTATTCGCAGGATTTTGCGTGTGTGTTTTATTATAAGCGATGTTTCCATTTTTTTATTTTCGACATTGCTGTTATAAGGTTAACAACTTTTGCCTAGGCTTTGATTTGAAAAATATGCTTGGCAATAGGAAAAAAAAAACAAAAAAGCTTAAAACTCACAGGCGAGCGGGTGAGTAATGTTAACATGAAATCGGCAAACTGGGCAGAGGGAGGCAAACAACGAGGTGGTGGTGCAAATAATTGGAAATATAAGTACATGTCTAAACTTGAAGAGGATTAAAACGCGGCCATGTCAGAGTACGAGTACGTGTAGAGGATATTGCGTTTAGTTTTAATGTTAAATGCAAACTATTGTTTCACATGTCAAAGCAATTTTAATATGATTTTTAGGTCACAAAGGGGGGATTGTGCGAGTAGGCAGTGTTATAAATTCATTTAAAATGTTCCGCGAATGCCATTGAATTTCAAACCATTAAATCTCACGGCAACTTGATTGATATCCATTAAAAGTTGAAAGTTTAGAGCAGAGCGATTTGGCATCGTTGTTGCTGGGAAGGTGGGGAGGAGCCTTAAAATAGAAAAAATTGTAAAATGTTATTAAGGGCTTTGATATTGTTGACTGCAAGAATTAATTTGATGCTATGCTGAAAAATATTCTGCTATATATAAATGAAAATTGAAAGTTATTAACAGAAGATTATTTTTTTTAGATCAGATTGTAAAGTGACGATTTATTCCTGTGCAAAACAATTGTAGGCATTCAATTATTGTTTGCCTTACTATCGTTGTTAAATAAATATATAAAACTGAATTTTGGGACGTAAATTATCAAGATGTTAGGATTAGCAATATGATGTGTGAATGAGAGGGATCAGAGAATTGACAGAAGCCTTAGGTGGTCTTAAACTATAAACTTATATGATCGTGTTTATAGTTACTTTCTAATCTCTCTTGAAGATAGGTAGAGGAAAATGTGTCATTTTTGGTATGCCACTTCAAGTGCTATGACAGCCCAGCAAAAACAATATGAGGTCATTTAGAAATAATAACATTTCTACCATTTCTATAATTATATGCATAATGATCACTTCCAACGATCTTCCATTTTGAACCACTTTTAAAACCGGAAGATGTATTTTTTTAATACAATTTAAATACAATAAAAACTCAATTTTTTTTATTAATAATGTAAATTTTTTATTTATAATGTAAATTTTCATCACACGCACTTTATTCATGAATATACTCGTACCGGGAAGGAGCATCATAAAATATTATTTCCCTCCTATGACAACCCCATGTTAATTTCATTGGTGATATCGCAATTTTCCACCACTTCCCTATCACATCCCTATGTTGTGATGAATATTTGCTTCTTTGGATGCACTTTTTTTGCTGGGAGGTAAACAAAAGGTCTTTTCTATGCATACACACAATGACATGGTTATTTTAAAAGGCAATGCGTGAGGCAGCCTAATATAATTAATAGCAGTTTTTTAAAAATCGAATAAAACACTAAAATTTGCATCAGATATTAAAATTTTTTATTGGAATCTATAAATTGATCTTTGACATTTAATTTTTAAAGATAATTTCATGAAAGTGTTCTCCGCGGCTCCGTCTCAAAATGTCCATTCGGAAGGTAGAATTTTTCGTCACTTTTTCCAGCATTTCGGTCTGTATTCCACGAATAAGGCGTGTTATGTTATCCTGTAAGGCTTCAGTAGTGTTCGGCTTGTCCACATAGACTAACGACTTGACATAACCCCACAAGAAATAATCAAGAGTCGTTAAATCGTAAGATCTTGGGGGCCAACTCACATGGCCAAATCGAGAGATAAACTGCTCACCAAATTCATCCCTCAACATATCCATTGTTGTACGAGCAGTGTGGCAAATTGCACCGTCCTGATGAAACCACATGTCAACCAAGTTCAACTCAGCCAATTGGGGGAGAAAAAAATCGCGTGTCATGGCTCGATATAGTTTACCGTTGAAGGTAACGTTTCGTTCACGGTCGTCTTTGAAGAAAAATAGACTGATGATGCCACCAGCCCATAAACACACCAGACTGTCGTTTTTTCGGGATGTATGGCATGTGGCTGTTCATCACTCCAGATGCGACAGTTTTGCTTGTTTACGTATCCGTTGAGCAAGAAATGAGCCTCATCGCTGAACACAATTTTTCGATAAAACAGCGGATTTTCATTGAGCTTTTGTAAGGCCCATTCACCAAAAATTAGACGTTGTGGTAGGTCATTCGTCATTCCGTGATGAAATGGCAGAGTATACTGTACACTTTTCCTGTTGACAGATGACGTTTGGACGCCATTACCAACTAGTGCTTCCAACCTGAAAAACTTAAATCTTAGAAAATCAATATAAAATATAGTTAGTGAAAAAAGTAGACTTGCGATTTTTAAAGAAAATAAAGAAGTAGTATTTGAGCAACAATCAAATCGTTAAGTGGTGTTTCTTTTGAGTGCCATTGACAACAATAATTTTAAGATAAACCTTAAATTTTCAGCATAAAAGATATATTTTGCTACCTACTTTCTTCGCTATTAACATCTTCTGCAAAAGAGTGGATTCGTTTATAACAGTTTTTTTGTTACTTTCTGGCAAAACAAAATCACAAATCGATCTAGTAATCTTCGGCACCTTCACTTTCGCCATCACCAGAGTCTACTTGTAAATCATCAATGATTAATGTGTCTCAATTTACTCTTCGTGTTGCCACGATTTTTTCGAGAACACTTTGAAACCAACTCCAAGAAATCGGTTTAAGACCGTTTATAGCGGTTCTGCTACATGTTCCGTGAAACTGAAACTTCTAGTTCATAGTTCTTTTGTACGCAAATGTTCAATTAGTTCAGCTAATCATTCTTCATGTGTGGAGTACATTTCGTTTGGGTCGTTGGTGGTAAACATGTATTATTTGCTTTTTGTACCATAATAAGAATTGTTGGCAGAGCGGAGAGAACACTAAGAACTAGAAGATCTCTATATCCATTTAGTGGTAGTGGAAGTATCTTCAAAGTGGCAAACCATCGAACTAAATGGCGTATATTTGACAAAAATCTGATCATTTCAAGTATGCTAAATAAGTATGCTAAAATAAGCCGGTAGAAATATTGCCGTAATCAATGCTAATCTAATGCGGCACAAATTGTTAATAATTTTGATGACGCTTCGATCGGCTTGACTCCCTTTTCCAACGACAGAATCTTTTTGTAAGATTATAAACTTCATTCATTTTTTGGGTTGATGCTCCTTTTACTATCTTTTTTTTTTTTTTTAATTTTTCTTTACAGTGGCTATTAATTTTTTAACCATTCTCCTAACTTATCAGTATTTTTTATCTTCCCGAACTCTATAATATTCGTTCTTGCTTACTGCGCTTATTTTTATTACAACTTCCAAACTTTAATGCATTTCGATATTTTTTCAACTAAACTTTTAAATTTATGCATTTTCGTATCAATAAACTTTATTGACCATCAGTCGATATATAACCACATTAAAGCAAAACCACGACAACTCTGGCTACTTTTAACTCGCCTGCAGCGAGAAAAATAGTAAACACAGAATCCAACACTTTATGGAATATAGAACGAAATTCAATTATAAAACTTTCAGTAATGCCCTCTAACATGAAGGAGAAAAAAAACAAGAATCTCCTCTTGTCCCTCCAAACGTATCAAAGGACCTCTAATGAAAAACAGCCAAAGGAAACAAAGGAAAGGCAGAAAATAATACAAACGTCAACTCAAAATAAAACCATTAGAAGCCATTGACATTCTCCAGATACTAAATAGGGAAAACCCCACACACCACCATAGAGGCACAAGGAATAACAGGGATAGAAGCAGAAATATCTGAACAGCCAGCCACATGCTAGCTAAAAGTGTTTGATATGGCAGGCTGAGTTGAACACGAAATCAAAACATATCGAGGCGAGGGAGAAATGGATTTATCTTAAGGGCACCACGCAAATTTTCAATATCGTAGTAAAGACTTCTCAAAGACTACTTTCGCAATATGTAACACACAGAAAGGGACATGCGGTAAAAACTAATCCAGCCAAAGGCAGAGCTAGCGTTAATGAAAATCGTTAGCCCAAGTCAACTACAGCATATGAACTTGCAACAAGTTAGTACAACTTCAAGATGTTAGGTAAAGGAGGCACGAAAACAAATAAAGACAATGTTATTGGCAATTGCCATAAACTGCTAGGGTATCATCAACTCAAAGCTCTAGCATCGTTCTGAACGTAATCATCTACGCCATCGTCATCAGCAGCATCAACTTCAGCTAACACTGTGTACTTTGAATCAGCATTTTCCTCTTTGGCATGAAATTATAACATTAACTACTCTGTTTTCAATTAGTGAAATCTGCACTTAGCATTTAATGAACCCAGCAGACTCAAACAACAATTGCAGGAAGCTCACAAACCATATAGGACTTAGTTGGCTTATTTGTATTGGAAGGATAATTTGTGGCATTAACATACGTGTAGCAACTAATGAACAGATAAAGGAGTGAGAAAAGAGCAATTACAGACCATAGCTTGCCAAGGTAAATGCTTAGTTGATGTACATAAGATGAAGAAGAAATTTCACAGCTTTTTATTACCTTTAAATTGTCTGTAAGGCTATTAAAGATTTTATGAATTGAAACCTAGTTATTATTGCTATTAATATTTACTAATAATAACTCAATTGTTGTATACTTAATCAATAACATTTATACGATTCTAACTTAATGCGTCTGTATGTAATATTCATGTCTGTTTTTTGATGCTAACATGTATGTTGGGAACCCGTTGTGCTCAAGGAAATTGTAGACTTGTGATTTCTTTAGAAACTTCCTGTCAGAAATATATTCTTAAAAACAAAAACAAAAAAAAGGAAATGTTTCCCTACCGACATTTTCCCAAAACATCAATTTTCTACGAAATTCTTTTTATTTTTATTGGAAACTACTGCAGGGCTCATCAATTGAAAATAGCTGTAGAACACAAGCTATGAAGGATACAATCTCTGTAGGACACCGAAAACAATTAGCATTTTCACAAGGAAACACTTCCTATGGAAAAGAAAACATATTCTAAAGAATATTTCTTAGCAAAAAACAATTTCCTAAACAAAATGTTCAACAACGAAATATTTTCTCTAGAGCATTTGCATTTTCTATGGAAAATTATCAACGACGATTATCAGTTTCAGTGGAAATTTGTTGACAATGTATTTTTTATCGAAAATTGTTTCGACAATAACAAAAAAATTTTCAGTAGAAAATTGTTTCGACAATGGGAAAAAAATTTTCTATAGAAAATTGTTTTGACAATGGGAAGAAAAATTTTCTACAGAAAATTGTTTCGACAATGGGAAGAAAAATTTTCTATAGAAAATTGTTTTGACAATGGGAAGAAAAATTTTCTATAGAAAATTGTTTTGACAATGGGAAGAAAAATTTTCTATAGAAAATTGTTTTGACAATGGGAAGAAAAATTTTCTATAGAAAATTGTTTTGACAATGGGAAGAAAAATTTTCTATAGAAAATTGTTTTGACAATGGGAAGAAAAATTTTCTATAGAAAATTGTTTTGACAATGGGAAGAAAAATTTTCTATAGAAAATTGTTTTGACAATGGG
>JAHXMU010000136.1:5835168-5868129 GCA_019455685.1 Philornis downsi | reverse complement strand
CAATGGGAAGAAAAATTTTCTATAGAAAATTGTTTCGACAATGGGAAAAAATTTTCTATGGAAAATTGTTTCGACAATGGGAAAAAGTTTTGTATAGAAAATTGTTTCGACAATAAGAAAAAATTTGCTGTAGAAAATGTGGAAAATTTGCATAGACCTCACAAATTTTGTAGATCTTGCAAAATTTATTGATCATATAAATCTTATTGATCTTATACATCTTATATATTGTAACTCTTATAGATGTTATAGATCTTATGTACCTTATAGGTCTTAAAAATCTAATAGATCTTATGGGTTTTATCGATCTTATAGATTTTATATATCTTATAAATATAATTGATCTTATAGATCTTATAGGTTTATAGATCTTATGGATCTTATAGATCTTATAGCTCTTATAGATCTTACATATCTTGTAGGTTTTATGGATCTTATAAATCTATATATCTTACAGATCTTGTAGGTTTTATAGATATTGTAGATCTTGTAGATCTTATAGATCTTATAAATCTTGCAGACTTTAGAGATTTCATAGATCTTATAAACGTTATAAGTCTAATAAATTCAACAGATCTTATAAATCTTACAGGTTTTATGGATCTTATAGGTCTTATAAATCTAATAGATCTTATGGATCCTATGGATCTTATAGATCATGTAGATTTATAGATTTTGAAGATCTTATGGATCTTATAGATTTGTGGATCTTATAAATCTATATGTCTTATAGATCATGTAGTTTCTATAGATCTTAGAGATCTTATAGATGTTACAGATTTTATAGATCTTATATATTTTATATATCTTATAGATCTTAGATATGTCTTATAGATCTTATAATTCCTATAGATCTTATAGGTTTTATAGATCTTGTATATCTTATAGATCTTATAGATTTTATAGATCTTGTAAATCTTGTAGATCTTGTGGATATTGCAGGTCGTATTAGATCTCATATATTTAATACATCTTGAGGATATTGAAGGTCTTTTTCAGTTCATAGATTTGTTCCACATATGACCTCTTGTTTGTTTTGGTTAAAAAAAATCTTAATCACCAGCTCTAATGAAGCTGATTTTTTTTTTTTTTTTGTTTTCTAACTGCTGTTGCTATCCGTTTGTTACGGATTTCTCTAACTTTTCCCTTTGTACTTTAGTGCAGTTCCATTGATCTCTTGCCAATAAATGGAATCAGAATAGCAATTGCAGCATAAAGTTGCAATTCTGCTTTTCTATTTTTGGTTGAATTCCATCCAAACTTCTAATTATTCCATGCATAACAATTAATTTCCTTAACAATATACCATAGAGTCGACAACGGCGGAGCAAAAGAATAGAATCCAACTGAAATAGTTTCCTTTGCTAAAGCACCTGGTTGGTGGCGCACAACTGTGGCAACCAGGGAGACACTAAAAATTGCCAACATAAAGAGGGAAACAAAAACTTTTGCAAAGAAGCAGAAAGAGAATGCAAAAAAAAAAAATCAGAGGAGTAAATGCTCGTTGGAGTGTCTACCTTTTCAGGACAATCATGCGGTTTTGGTATTGTAGTTGTTGTTACACAGGTACTTTGTCATATCCTTTGCTGTAGTTCTGCTGCTGTTTTGTTGTGGCAGTTTTTTCATTTTGCTGCTGTTGCTTTGCTGTAAATAAAGTTGTTGAGGTAACAAAAAACATTTTGTGGCAAATAATGCAGAAAGGTGTTGCCTTTTAATTAAGCAATATAAAAATAGATCGGGACAAAATGCTTTGTTGTTTCCTTGTTTTCATTTTGGATTTTTTTTTTTGTGATTTGTTTCATCACCTTTCATTTTATATCATCATTTCTGCTGGTGTGTGTGTCTGTGTGTTAAACGAAAGAGACTTGTATATGAGTTTTAAGCAAAAAAGGAAACGGAAGCTATCAGCATTAATTGCTGTTTTTAGTGTTATGACTGTAGGAGTGCAGAAGAGAACTGAGAAATTTGGAATAATTGTATGTGTGAGTTATTGATTCATGTGTATTAAGCATACGTCAGCGTGAGCTAGTGTTGATCACAAATTAATTGGTTTGAAGAAAACGAAGTGGGTCAGCAATGAGGACTCCAGCATGGAGGAGGAAAAACCATTGCAATGTTTTGTATGAGATGCAAAAGGTTAATCGCTCAAGAGAGGTAACAATTAAAATTTAGTTTGCGAGCAAACCATATTCATTACTGGAATTAAGTGATGTATGGAAAGTGTTCGGTGCAATTAAGTAATTTAGTTTTTGTTTTTTATGAAAATTAAAGACAATTTTCTTGTAGTGATTAACTATTTTGTAGAAATATATGTTGTCCATTCTGGTCTAATAGCGTTTGACATCTTCCTGAAAGTAATATGATTCCGTGCACATAAGATGTTCATTCTTTGGTGATCCAAGTGAGTTTCTGAACTCCTCATCTAAGTAAAGATTTTAACGAAGGGATAAGAAATGGTCTAAAATGCACAGAACGGTGTTAGAATATATGGAGTATATCCTGTATACTGTCTAAGCTGTAAAAGTTTTGGCTGAGTTACCAAAATTTTATAAACTAAAGAAAAAAATGTCTGCTATATTTCTATTAGATAAATTTAGTAATCCATACTTCGTGTTGTAGAACTGTCATTATTTTACGGTAGATGACATTAGAAAAACAAGATTTTGTACTCAAGAAAACAACCCAGAGAATTTTGTGATAGTTTGACTTACTGTTGTTTGAAAGCTCCTAAAGGATGAACACCAGCAAAGATAAAACACTCCACATTTTACACTTTTTCTTCATCACAGCCTTCGAAAGCTTACTTGGGAGGTTCTTATAAATTCGTCTTATAAACCGAACCTGGTGCAAAGTGATTACTACCTTCTTTTATATGACGAATTATTTTCTTGGTGAGAAACTCAACGAGAGACGAAGATTTCTGTGAAGAAGGCCAACAAATTGGCAGCAAAATATCTGACAAAATGGTGTATTTTTGACCTAAATCGAATTATTTCAACTATGCTAATTAAAGCCTACAATGTTATGCCACAGTTATGTGCTCCTTTTTACTACACCTTATACCTAACTCGATCTTTGGCCGGACTGGACGGCGAAAGCAATTTATTAATCAATAATAAGTGGTATATTTCAATCTGTTTTCCTTGGAATTTTACCACGCAAATAGTCTATAGACACAAAATTGTTTGATAATTTTTGCCATTGGCTCCTTGAAATTCTCTTATTTTTCTTTCTTCTTTCTCTATGCTGGTTATTACTTAAGGAACGAATCCACAACTAAGTTCCCGCTGTTTGGCAATAGATGGCGCTAGTTGTAAGTGCTAGTCGATTCTGCCATAACCTAAACATCATGAGCCAACTAATGCGATTGAGCCGAACTCTGCGCAACACAAGAGGTACAACAGAGTGATTCTTTAGCTTAACAATGCTCGGCCTCAAGTGGTCAAACCTTACCTGGAAACGCTGAAATGGGAAGTCTTACCCCATCTGCCATATTTTTCAGATATTGCGCCGTTCGATTATAACTTCTTCTGTTCGATGGCACATGATCTGGTTGACCAGCAGTTCCACTCATATGATGACATCAAGGAATGGCTAGTTTTGTGATAACCCCAAAATATGAACAGTTTTACAGCGACGAAATTCGAAATTTGCCCGAAAAATGGGAAAAAGTAGTAGCTAGCGGTGGGAAATACTTTCAATGAATCATTTGTAGACATGTTTCCATAAAAAAGTTGCATTCTTATAACAAAAAACAACAACGGGAACTTAGTTGTGCACCTAAGAGATATGTAGATTTAGAAGTAGGGTGAAGGCATTTTACAAAAAACTTATTTTAACCCTGTGCTGACATTTGCGACCGCACGGTTAACATTGCCTAAAAATGACTTATAAAGAATAGTGATGGTGACATGTCGACAGCGACGATCGCCAGGAAATGCATTGTGTAATATATAGGGTGATTATTTAATATTTAAGTTTTTCAGGTTGGCAGCACTGGTTAGTAATGGTGGCCAAACGTTATCTGTCAAAGTGAAAAGTGTACACTATACTCTGCCATTTCATCGTGGAAAGACTAACAAACGAGCAACAATCATAATCGACCTGCTGAATCAACAATTCGGATAGGTAAACAAGCAAAACTGTCGCATTTGGAGTGATGAACAGCCACATGCCATACATGAATTACCAGTGCATCCCAAAAAGACGAGAGTATGGTGTGGTTCATGGGCTGATGGCATCATCGGTCCATTTTTCTTCAAAGACAACCTTTGAAGAAACACCGAACGATATCGAGCCATGATATGCGATTTTTTCTGCCCCAATTGACTGAGTTGTACTTGGTTGACATGTCGTTTCATGAGGACGGTGCAACATGCCACACTGCTCGTACAACAATGGATATGTTGAGGGATGAATTTGGTGAGCAGCTTATCCCTCGATTTGGTCCTATGAGTTGGCCCCCAAGATCTTGCGATTTAACACCTCTTGGTTATTTCTTGTGAGGTTATGACAAGCCGTTAGTCTATGTGGACGAGCCGAACACTATTGAAGGCTTACAGGATAACATAACACGCGTTATTCGTGGAATACAGGTCGAAATGCTGGAAGAAGTGACGAAAAATCAGACCTTCCGAACATTTTGAGATGGAGTCGCGGACAACATTTACATGAAATCATCTTTAAAAATTAAATGGCAAAGCCCAATTTATTGATTCCAATAAAAAATTTTAATATATGATGCAAATTTGAGTGTCTTATTCGAATTTTAAAAAACTACGATTAAAAAATCACTCTTTAAAGGTGTAGAGAGAGAGGTGTAAAGAAAAATTAATTTTTTTGCATAACATTCTAGGTTTTAATTTGTATACATGGAATGTTTCGATTTAAGTCAAAAAAGCATAATTTTTTCTTTCAGTAATTCCCTGGTGTTTGTGAAAGTAATTTCATTATGCTACTCTCATGTGTTTACATATCAGCAAAACTTACAGGTGATATTTACAAGCTTTTTTTGAGGTGAATTTTTTAGCGGCAAAATAATCCGCCGTTGGCAGAAATTGGTGATAATCACTTGGTGCCAATTCCAGAACTTAAGGTGGCTGTGTAAGGATCTTTCATTTAAGCTCTCGAAGCTTTTAGAGAGTCACTATCTATGTCTTTAGCCCTCATAGAACATAATTCTTATAATTCCTATTAATTAAATCTGGTCACTTCTTGGTGGTGGCTTTCTTTAGGTGCACCAATTCTTCACAGAGTAGGTCAAAATTAAGAGTTTAGTCGTAAATAATTCCTTGCGAATTCCACTAAACACTCTGTAAACATCTTCCCGACCATCATTCCTTGCTTGGCCACTATTTGCTTCAATTCACGACGATCCGATCATGTTTTTTTACTTTATGTTTTTGTAATAGGCCTACTCTTCATCATGAGTGATCATCTGCTTTAGAAATTGATCGATTTTGTTGTAATTAAGCAGCGATTCGCGCACACAAATGTAGTTCATTAGGTAATTCTTGCGTTGTGGCACTCATAGATCAAGTTTCTTTTGGTATCCAGCTTCATTCAATGTTTATCAACAATGTCGACAATTGCACAATAAAAGCAAGAGCTAGATATAAAAAATATCAGGACGTAATCGGCGAAACTAATATTGCGCATAATTGGCTATTACAATATCAAGACCATAGAATCTATTCATATTTTCAGCCACCTGCCTTGCGTTTTCGCTTTTATCGAAGGTGGTTCGCTGGTGTTGAATTTTGACGCGGTCTCATATAGCACCGGGTCAAGTAATTTCAAACACGTCTGAATAGTTTTAAGAGTACAAAATTGTATCTTTCTAATGGGTCCCGACGTAATCCGATCACACTTGCAGAACGCTAGAAGTAGATTAATAAATAATGACATTTATCTTGCGAACTTCATATTTGTAGCAATTTGTGGCATTTAGTGAAAGCAGGGTGAAACCGCCGGTCTGGCAAGGCTGTTAGCTGTTAAATACCTGTCATCTAAATTGTTGTTTATTTAGTGAAAGAAATGCTGTTTACGAATATGGATCGTCAAAAAATCGAAGAATCCGTACAAATAGTTAAAACTACAAATGTGGTGATTAAAACCTAAACACTTTTGATGCATTACGGGGTGATTGTGGTCCCCATAATCGGCCTACTGTGCAAGGAATTGGCAAGATTTCAAAGAAATTTGAAGAGGCTGGAAGTGTTACAGATGAAGTCAGTAATTTTTGAATTAGATGTAAGCAAACAATAATACATTTAATTTACAATTAATGTTTTCGTGTATAATCCAATTTTTGCTATTCAGATGAACCAAAAACTGAAATTGAATTTCTGAATTTTTTTTTTGTGTTTAATGTTTTGGTACTTAATTCATTAAAATACAAGAAAATGTATGTTATAGGATTACAGTAAATATGCGAAATATGATTTATAAAAGCACAACCAGTTCGTTATAATTATTATTTTAGAAAAAATTGAGCTTAGAAAAATATTTAAGTGAGCGGCACTGTACCTAAAAAAGTACGACTACAAGATCTTGAGACACTTAACAATTCATTCCCATTGATTGTTTATTTCTTCCCTCCTACTTCTGTTTAACAAATGGAAGGCACTTAAACACATCTATCAATAATTAAACAAAGATCTTTGGCTACATAAAATAGCTTTATACAAATAAAATCAAATCATTTTTACTAATTTCTACCTTTCATAATAAAAATGTGCCATTATAAAGCTTTTTCAATATATTACAAAAGAAAAACAAAATCAAAGGCGAATACATAAAAATCCATTTAGTATAACATTCCGTCAATGTGAAATAAAAACCGCCATAAAGTAAACGCACTTGCACTTTGTATGAAAATAAAAAATATTTATTTGCAATGTTTTATTTTGTGCACATAAATATTAATGGAAATGTTTTTTTTTTTTTTTTGATGTCATACAACACAAAATGCTCACAGGCAGACATTTATGAAGGACATTGCCATACCAATAATCATCAGAATCCCCATCATGATCGTCATCATCCTCATCCTCATCATTATCATCATCAGTCTCACACAATCGTCATAACGACGTCTGCATCAGCATCCTCGAACAACGCCAACATCATCATAAAAATCTATTTATAGAAATAAATGTTGTTTTATATCGTAGTATAAATTGTATAGTATAAATTGTATACGTAATATGCAGACGTATGTCGGTCGGTCGTTCAGTACCTTTATCAAGGATTCTCTGACATTCTGAAATGAAACGAATTGAATGTGAACAGCACACCAACAAGAAACAGAACGCCAACAGAAAAAAAGGACACAGCAGCGACTCAAAGAGTGCACTGAACCTTTTTCTATTCATTCAGTGTGTAATGGAACGTTGGAAGAGGGGGATTTTCTCGTTTTAGTTCTTATTCTTCCATTAACTTTTGTTTTGAACAAAGCCCTCCTAAATATATACTTGTAACTTATACATAAGTACATATTTATACAAAGAAAAGAGCTATATATGACATATAAGTACATGAGCGTGGACCTACCTACCTACCTACCAACCTACCAACGACATCCTATTTTCTCATACGTATCCATTTTATCGTACTTGCAACGCATTTCTATTGATAGTTGGAAACATATGAAGTGCACTTTGAGGTCTTAGAATGTAATAAACAGGGGTCAGAAGGTAGATGTGCTCCAAGACCACAATAGATTTGGGCAATTTGGGAGAGAGGACAATAATATAAATGGAAAAATTGTGAAAATTTGCAGCCTTAATTTATTTAGTTTCCTAAAAGGAATATATTTGTTTATGGTCATTGTTATAACAACCTTATTTTGTAGTGACCATTATTTTACTTTTCAATTCATTTACCAGCATTTGTATATACAAAATATCATATTTGTAACGAACAAATCTCTAATGTACTATTTCCATATAATGGTGTAACGAGAAAGTAATTCTGGTATTTCTGACTAAATTAAATTTGACAATTTTCCCAAAGTAATTAATTTTAACGTACAGGGAAGGCATACTACTTTGTTTGTAGATAATTTTTGATTAAACGAATTGTAATGGTTCTTATATTGATAAATATTCTATTTAATGTCGGCAATTATGTGTGGAAAACAATATCAGATAAATGTCCGCCTTTCTTAGCCTCACAAATGCGATCCTTTTTAAGCACATTTTTTACCATATTCTTACACATTTCACGCGGTATTTCATTAATTTCATTACGAATGATTTGTTTGAGTTGCTCCAGCGTTTCAGGTTTGTTTGCATAAACCTTGTTTTTCAGATATCCCCACCGTGGAGGCCAATAAACATCACCATTTCTTAAAATAACTGTTTGTGGAAAGAGGTTTTGCAGTAATTCCACTGTAATCCTGGCTGTATGCGATGTGACACCGTTTTGTTGATACCACATGTTAATCAAGCCCAAAGCATGCATTTGTGTTTTCAATCATAACACGACATCGCTCCCTCATTGAATGCTACCCTAACGCCGTTTTCAGTTTCAGAAAAGTTAAGTCTAATGATTCTTCCTGATCAAATTGCACACCAGACCATCACTTTTAATGGATGCAAAGGTGACTAATGAATAACTTGAGGGTTTTCCATTGCCCAGAACCGACTATTCTTTTCATTCGCATATCCCTTCAAATGAAATTATGATTTTTTTCACGAAAATCGGGGTTGTCATGGGGGAGCTGTAACATTATATTAGTATATGTACGGCGGCGTAAATGGTCTTATGGAAGAAGCTTTTATGTTAGCTTAATCTTAAATGGAAACGAATGCAAATTCTTGTGCAAAATTGTAGCCAAAGTTGTTCTTTGGAGACCAAGCTCCTGAGCACGGCGTCGAATCGAGGTTGATTGAGTGTTTTGAACATTTTCTTGAGCAGCAGTAATGTTTTCAGCCGATCTTGCGTTACGCTGCAGTCCATGCTTGGCCCTATCAGCTACAGACACTCTTTTTTCGAAATCATTCACTACACGATAAGTAGTGCATCTTGTTGGCACGTTGTTTCTTCCAAAAATTTCACGTAACTTTTTCATCGTCACATCGATGATTGATTTTAATAAAATGTTTTAACGATTAAAACACGTTGGTTTATCGAATATTTCTGCATAACAAATTTGCCACGTCTCTACTTCACGACTGCCAAATATGAACTGTCAAGACTAATGTTTACAAAAATGGTGGCAAAACAAATTAGTATACCTTCCCGTTGGACACCCTGTAAATTTTCTGTGCCATTTTGTTTAATGACCTTCTGCCATCTTTCAAGCAACTTTTTAGTTTAAATGGGTAGAATGAGTGATCTTCCTTAGCAAAACACTGGAAGATCTCGGTTTTTATGAAGGATTTTGCTATTCACAAATTGGACTTATTGCCGATTAACTGAAAATCCGAAGATGTTAGCTGGGGGGACTATTAAAAGGATGTGGACACCTCAAAATTCCGCTGTTATTGGCCAATTCTGCGAAATTATGTGAGGGCTAGAGTTGCTGTGGTGGAAAATAACACATTTGCGATTTCCCAATTCACTTTTTTTTTTGTTCTTTCGGTGCTTCATCAATTTTCATCACTATTTAGATAAAAATATTTCAGAATTTATTGTTTGGTTGCTTGAAATTAGTTTAAAATGAACCAAACCCTCGAAATTCGAATCCAAGAAAATTGTCATCATAGCCTTTCTATAGCTTCACTCGGAGGGTTGAAGATATTTATCATGTGATTCAGCCAAAAACAGTCGCACCCGGAAGCATTGACGTAGCAATAAATTCTCTCTAGAGGAGCTAAATTCAATTGTTCATTCAGTCTGGGGGGAAGGGCTAAAATCTTGCAATGCACTTAATCTGAAAACCCCTTAGGGTGGTGAAAACTTTTAGGGGAATCTAAGCCTTCTCCTGAGTGATGTCAGTGTATCTGTCTGGCTGACAGGTTGACGCGATGACTGCCACTATAATGTTTTTCCAGCTCATAGTTTGGAATTGTGTATGGGCTATATCGACCAACTGTACTTCCTGTACTTCCCATAAAAATTAGCCAATTTGTGACTTATAATTCATAAACTGGGGCAACATAAAATTATGTCGGTTTCATTATTTTACTATACTTGGCGAAATTCCAAAAATTCCAATTCCGCTTCTGGTACTTTTCATACAAGTGAAAGAATTAAACCGCATATCTTTTATTCAGTTACGCTGAATTCACTAAAAATATGCACACGTTAAAGGATCACTAAAGTAGAGTATTAACTCCAAAATGGGCCGCATTGTCAAGTCACTTTTGGTACCTCCCACTTTAATAAGCCAATTTTATACAAAATTCAAATTTTGCTCCGTAACTCCCTGTCAGTATACTGCTCCTATCTAACGTTTCGTTCGTCATATTACTTCGTAAATTCTAATAAAATTTGAGAGAAGTCAATCAATTAACTATGCTCCTTCTAGTATTTGCCATACAAATTACTGATTTAGTCCATACATTCTTAGCTTCATATCTTTTAAGCGATTGCATATAATTCAGCTAAATTTGGCATACACCGTGGTTTTAATAAAATTGACTGTATTATCACTGCCACCCAGGTACCTCCCATACA
The DNA here is from genome assembly GCA_019455685.1 of Philornis downsi. Lineage (NCBI taxonomy): Eukaryota > Metazoa > Arthropoda > Insecta > Diptera > Muscidae > Philornis > Philornis downsi. Next base: position 5,857,503 of record JAHXMU010000136.1, on the reverse strand, counting down.
AATTGATCACTTTACGGAAATTTAAATAGTAATTGTAAACAATAATTCATCGGAATCAACAGCTTTCGAGGCCTCCAAACATAATTAATACCCTTGATTCAATTGTACTAAATTCAAAATGGGTTAAAATCAAAAAAAATAGGCTTTTGTTAAACTTAATTCTACGTAAGAAAATGATATTGCCGATAGCCTCAGGGAAGGGTAGCAGAAGAAAAAGTTATAATTAAGCTATAATATTTAATTTTAGTAGTTTATAATTTACCATCACTTATTTTGACTCAGAGTATTTGTTGATAAGGATTTTGTTATTTAAGATGCCCCTCTTGATACTCTACAAGCTGTTATATCAGTGCGAAAAACTAAAATTTCTTTACTGCTGATATCATTACCAGGAGCAATGAAGGCAAATACGATTTGATGTGGCAGAAATTTCACACCCAAAAGGAGGTGCTTAAATTGCCAATTATATTATGGCTAAATAAGTTGCATTACTTTTTAAGTCGACTGAGGCATGTCCGTCTATGTGGTTGGCTGGCTGGTAGATTCGATAATTGTCGAAAATCTCTCTATGAAATTTCTTAGAACTTGATCCAGTTCAATAGTTTGCCAGCTCGTAGAAAGGGATTGTGAGTAGACTGTGTTGGCCCGCCTTTTCATATTTACTCATCTAAATGACAGACTCAGGGTTGCTTGCAGCAGAGGATCCTTTTAAGGTAGTTCTCGACCGATTCTTTGGACATTTTGCATGGTATTCCGGCGACAAGTTGACGAAAGTTGGCATACAAATGCTCCAATGTTTAAAGATTATCCACGCGAAAACGGTCTTTGACGTAGCCCCACAAAACAAAATTAACGGCGTCAAATAACATGCTCTTGGTGGCCAATTGACGTCGCCAAAACGTAAAGTTACGCTTTTTGGAAATTTCTCATCCAATAAAGCCTAAATCAAACATGTTGCATGGTTCGTGGTAACGTCTTGTTGTTCATAATTTTCAATTGCGGGACAAAAATAGTCTGAAGAGAAATTCGGATTATTTGCCACACTTTCATTAACAAAAGTGATATTTTCGGCAAGTGCCTGACCACATCTGTAACACTTCCAGTCTCTTCAAAATTTTTTACAATCTTGATTATTCCTCGCACGGTAGGTCGATTATGACGAGCATAATCACTCCGTAATATACGAAAAATGCCCACGTTTGAATCATAACTTTTGTAGTAAGTTTTAACTATTTTTACGCGTTCTTCGGTTGTCAAATGATCCATATTCGTAAATGGCAAACCTTACACTAAATAAATATCACTTTAGATTACTAATACTTTTCCTATATTAAGAAAGTTTCCGAATGTGGAAGATTTTACAACAGAAAAATAGAAGTCATTTGGTTGGGCTTTGCGGAAATAGACCAAACCTTCAAGATTCCTTGAACACATGCAAGTCTATGTAAACACCTCTATGAGTTCTATAGGGTAGCGCATAAGTAACGTATTTTTTCGTCTCCTTACAAATTTAACTAAATAATACTTGGATTATTTATAATGGAAAGGCTCAGCACGGAACAAACAACCCATTTGTTCAATTTTACTTTGAAAGTCAGCATTCGATTATTCAGATCATATCGAAATTTCTTTCAAGTTCGAAATGCTCCTAGCGCTCCAAGAATTTACCGATTGGTTCAGCGTTTTGGGCAACAAGGGGCTGTGTGTGATCTTCCGTGTGCTGGAAGACCTCGTGCAGTTCGAAATGAAGTCACCATTGCTCGAGTGCAAGCAAGTATTGAGGAAACCCCCAAAACTTCTACCAGGCAAAGTTCACAGCAGTTAGAGATGTCTAGGCGGACTTTGCAACGAATTTTACATGTGATTTATCTTTTCTCATGTAAGATGCAATTGGTTGACGAGTTAAAACCAAATGATACACAAGAACGCATTCAATATAGTCGCCGTTAACGTTACTTATGCGCCACCCTTAATAATAAATTTAGTTTTTACTGAATTTTTGATTGGATCCAAAACTGTACAAATACTAAATATATTTATTTTTATACTTTAATTGCAGGTACGTTGACTGCTGCTGCTAAGTGGAATATAAAAATTTAGAATAAGGTAAAATTGCTGATATCTTTACAAACCTGTAAAAGTACTTTAAGAGCACTTCAAATTCGGATAAGTCGGAGTATGTAGTTCGAAAAACATTGATGTTTTAAACTAAGGCGAAAGATTAATCTGTTGTCAAGGCTTCGTAAATGCTTCTATTTGAATTTGATGTTAATGATGTTGACGTCGGGTTTCTTAGATGAAATTCACGGCGTTTGTCATTTTGAAAAAAAAGTAATAATAATAATAAATAATCGCCCACAAACTACAATAGTAACGACTCTTATCTTACCGTGGCAAGTATTTGCAACGCAGCCTAATATATCGACGATTTCGTAGGTATTTTTGATACCATATTTAAGAATACTCGCACACATTTCATCAAAAAGCTAGGTTGCTTACTTTCGATATTAGAATTTGAAACCCCGTTCATATACTCTTGGACAGATGCCAAATAGATCATCCTAAATGTGTTAAAATGGGATTGAAATGTATAAATGCTTCAGTATGAAACACTTTTGACAATGGAGAAAAAAAATTATTTCCCATATCTACTTTTGCTAGATGAAAACTGTATAGAGATGTTTATTATTTATGAAAAATTTATAGAATTTATCGCGAAAAATTTCAACCAGTGAGCTCAATCGATTCAGCTTCCATCGAGCTGTCAACCCTCAATCGAAGGGATGGATGGCCGAAAGTGTCAAGAATATTTATATTAGGCGGATTTCTTTCTTTTTTAATTTTTGCCAACACCCAAAATTAGTTAATTTTGTTTCTAGTAACTCACATGCAAAATATTTTCTTTTAGTTGACTCAAGCTTGGTGAAAAATATCAAAGTAAATTTAAAAAAAAGAAAAAAAACAGATGTTAAGTTATCTTACTGTAATATAACTGTGATAAGCGTAAAAGATCTATCGATGCCGATGTGTAAAGACATTTTACAGATATTCAAACTTATTTTTGATTTACAAAATTTCACACCAGTCGGTTCAGAAATGTGTTATAAACACCGAGTTAATCCTTAGATCCTTTACTACCAGACCCATTTTCACTTCTTCCTCCTCGAGGCTTGAGAAGGCTGCAGTAACATCTCGCAGTTTTCTGCCAATAATGTCTATAGGTATATCACCTGCATATGCGAGTAACATATGACTTTTATTAGAGATGGCACCATTTAATTTATGGCAACGTTTTCTCTAATCCTTGAAGCATACTAAATAGTCGTCTACTTGCTTCGGCTCACATTGTACCTTTTTAGAATACTCAAATAGGAGTCACACGTTGCTAAATCATTCGAGTAAGTCTATACGAAGCAAAGTTAGTTGAATGTTTAAGAAAAAATTCATAAAGAGCCAACGTGCTGGGCGACAAAAAAATCAGAAGTTGTCCGCTTATTAACCCGTCCCTCCTTCAAAACAGCTTCTTGCAGAAAACGCTTAATACTCAAATAATATTTCCCGTTATTCCAGTTTAGACCAGCAGAAGAAATTTACAACGAATAACATCTTCATAATCGGAGAAAACTGAGAGCATAAAAATAGTTTTCGTTTTGTGACTTGTAAACATTTCATCAAAGCCCACAGCATGAAACTGTGGAATTTGTTCAAGATTAGATTAGTACTAAAATAGTCAAAAAGCTTAAAATTCCTTGGTATTAAACCAATCCTAAAACTAACCGACCTAACAAAGAAGAAGAGAAAAAAGTTTGAAAAAATTTTCTTTATTTTTTAACTTAATCTCTTTTAAGCTCGATACACTTTTTTCCAGCGATATTTAATAGTTTCTGTACCCTGTTTGAAGTAAAGACTCTCAAGCTCCTTAATTTAGTAATCAACCGCTTTATTGTTCCACCTCTTTATTCCTCCACCTCTTTATTGTTGGCAAATTTTGTACAAGCAAGCCAGTTTTTCAGGTTTGGAAACAGAAAATAGTCCGAGGGAGATAAATATGGCAAATAAAGTGCGTGATGAAGCAATTCGAAACTTAATTCTTTAATTTTGGTTATTGCAATAGTGAACGTGTGAATTGGAGCATTATCTTAAAATAATAACACTTCCTTTTTCGCCAAATGCATCCATTTTTCTGCAATTTCATCACCTAAACGCTACAATAAATGATTATAACATTAGCTACTGAAAACGCGGTTTTCCTATCTGAAGATAATCAATAAATTCCATGCGCATCCCAAAAACAGATGCTTTGATCTCGTCTGCAGATGGAATCGCCTTCGTCTTCTTCGGACACAATTCCCCCATTCCAGTCCTCTACTTTGGCCGTTTGTTTAAACTTTGTCTCTAGGGTGACTATAAATCGACACAAAAAAACGGCTTTATTGCGTTAAAACATCGCCAAACACTGTATTGAAACTTTTTCATGACAATGTTTTTGCTCTATTGAAAGCAAGCGCGGCGTCCATCTTGCGCACACGTTTCTCATCTTCAAATGTTCGGTCAATATACGATGTACGAGTATAGCACTATTCTATATGCTGATATCATCAACTTGCAGCTTGAGTTTATTGTTTAAAATGGAAAACTAGTATTTGTATAAACTTGAGATTTGCCTAAGCTTTAAAGGAATTCTCCTTTTGCGGTAGTCTGTGTGCTCAAAATTTAGTGTGGGTTAAATTAGTTTTCCAAAGTGTTTGCATCTTTTTTTTATCGAAAATCGTTGTCCTTATGTTTTTCAGCTTTCGGCGTACCTTGGTATATTTGAATGACTTTCACGTAATTATTATGTAATGCTCTGGAAAATAAAATGCCAGTAACGCTGTTTTGTTTGCTGTTAAGCTTTCGCTGATTGTTTTTTTTTCAGTAAAATAGAAATGCGTCAAAGGTTGTCCATATAATGTGGCCGAAAACACAGTATTTTCAGAAAATAAATATAATTTCTAATTACGAGTATATACTTTCCTTTGAGAGAAAACCGATTATTGCCGATTATTTTTTGTGTATTTTATCTTTGGCTTGTTGTTCTCAATATCAGCAATAAACTTGCAAAGAGGTTTGCTTTATTTTAGTTTCTGATACCGACAACAAAATTGTATTAATATTTTTGATCTTTCACACATCCGAAAAGGAATCTGCAAACAATTTTGATTTCAATTCAAACAAATGAGATGAGAGTAGAAAAAATTTCGTTGCTGATTCTGTTTATGAAATAATTTATTTGTATTTAATTTAAAAGTTGTTAATTGAATTAAAAAAACAAACAAAGCTATTAAGTAGCTGTAAAAATTGCTGACAGCCAGGTACAGCAAATTCGGAAAATTAACTATTGAAAGCATTATTATTTCTCTTTCCAATTTGTGTATTATTTCAGGTAGGCAATACCATTTTGTGGATTTTCTCAGCCGTCTCTAGCGCAGACACATCAATTGGTTGACCACAACGATGTTCACCTTGGCAGCACGTACGGCCTCGTTTAAACTCTACTACTCAGTATTTAACAGTCATAAAAGGAGGAACAGACTCTTCCAGAGTAGAATATAAATCGGCTTTTATATTAGTTGTATTGATAGGTCTCAAATAGAAATATTGAACTACATAATGGTGGTCAATTTTTTCCATGTTTCTAAATTCTCTGAGATCGTTTATTTTTGATGACTCAAATAAAAATATTAAACAACGTGGCGCCTTGAAACTTAAAACATATGTTTTATAAGGTTGCCACTTTTCACCAAAATATTTTTTTTTCAATATACTGGCAACATCTGTACGTCATTTCGTCCAGTTTTGGGTACGAAGCTCTAATTTTAAACTGTGGTATAAACAATCACATTGCAAGTTTGAAGTTTATTTCAGATTTTACAAAAATCGCTTCAGATTTGTAACATCCACCTTATCAGGCTTAAGTTGTTCAATTTTGCAATCGCTTAGTTCCAATTTCTAATTCGATTCTTCACCAACAAATTTTTGGAACCCCAGTTCCAGCTACAATCTTTTAATTTTAAGCCGTAGTAAAAATCGTATCGCAAAAATCGCTTCAGATTTGTAACATCCACCATATCAGGTTTATGTTGTTCAATTTTGCAATTCATTGGTGAAGAATCGAATTGGAACTTGGAACGACATGTGGTACAGTTGGCGTTTGGCGAAAAAAAAGAGTTTATCGCTGGTTTCAATCCCATAACCTCCGTGCTCCGCTAAGCGACCATCTGGACGTAACAAAATAGAGGTTTTTACAATTACAACGTTGATTAAAGAGGTCTTTACACTAACCAATAAATAGTTAAGTTTTACAATTTATGCTAACTATTTACAATTGACTAAATTTTGGTTATTTTTCAATGTAATTAAATTCAATTCAATTCAGTGTAACTCAATATAAATAAGCAATTCAATGTAATATTACATGTAAAGTAATAATTGCATGAATATTTAATGATTAATTACAAAAAAAAAAAAAGATTTTAATGGGTTCAAAATTTAGTATAGTTATTTAAGATTCTGCCCAGATTTCATTATCTAGCTCTTACTTTGCTCAAGAACACCAACGCATAAAGAAAGATTTGAGTTTTATTCGGTATTTTGAAAGGCCCAGCTTACGAACCGCTATTGAGAAAACTGAAACATTTCAGGAATATCCATTTTATTGGAGAAAAGGGACATTTATTTTCGTCTTTTAGATAAACTAAGCCTTCTTAATACGTACATATACATACATACATACATACATACATCTGTAGATTAATTTTCCATCATCTCATCAAAAGTAGACAACCCATATTTCGGAAATTTCATGCTTTCCAAGTTTTGTCTTCCAAGTTGAATTTTGTTAATTTACCATAATTCAAACTAAACCACATAAAATAGCATTCTAAACCAAATCACCACATCAAATAATATAGTGGTCGAACATAATATAATACTAGATTGTCTTTCATACCACCCTCGTTACAAGCCTCATACACAAGTAGTACTGTATGCCACTCTTTTTTTTCTGCTGTCTTCCCATGTATGTCACAAGTATTATGTTTATTCACATATCTAAGACATTTCGAGGTCCATTAGGCACGTTTCGTTGCTAAAGTGCATCTCTCCATATGCCGCAGTTGTAACAGGAAAGCAAAAACAGCACAAAACTGTTGTCTGAGATGTTGCGAGCTACTTTCTGGGGTTACTAAAACTTGTAGCAGACGCCGACTTTTACTTAACAACAGAAATTATGATGCCAAAAAGCAACACCCCATTCCCTTACGGCAGCTTTCAATAAGGAAAACTTTTTTTTGGTTTTTTTGCTTTCAATATGTTATGCGGTATTGAGTTTTAAAGTATTTATGTGTGAATGTCGCACACACACACACACACACACACACACTCATACATGTACCAGCAGATATAAAGAAAACCCTCATAAATGTGTGAAAGAAATGAATTCCATGGCATAGAAACATCTCATTCAGTGTCGAGAGCAGAAGGGATGAACGGATAAAAGGAATGTGGGCTGTGGTATGTGGAAATAGTAAATGCACTTGTTATTTAATGTATTTTTCTAAGTTGTTATTGTTATTGGTGTTTGGTTTCTTTTGTTTGACAGCAACTTTTAAGGGTCATTTGAGATTTGAGGGTGTCACGTTTATGCGCTGCTGGTAATGGCGGCATTTGTCTATATAAGTTGGTGAGAGTGGTTACATATGGGATGGAATTCACTCAACCTATTGAAGGACATTTGTATTAGAGTGTAATCTTCTTAGTAAGCATCCGCTTGCCTGTAAAGTAAATAATATTTATCAATATTTACTATCCTTAAAATTATGGAAACCTTAATTTTGTACGCTAAATAAATGGAATTATACAAAACTTGTATTAAAAATTTCCTCTCATTTACATATATCTTTAACCAATGTCCTTTTGTGTTGAGGAGGGATGGTAGAAGGGGCGTGATGAATCGTTAGGGTCTTATCAAGAAATACTCTGCGGGTTAATAAATAAATTTATAATTTTCTAAAGTCCTCCATCTGGATATTAATGAGGCACATCTGCAAATTGCTAGCTTAGGTTAGTTTAGGTCAGTGTGTAAGTCTGAATAGAGAGGTTCACTTAGACTTTATAGTACATTGTAATACCACGGAAACTAGAAGTATGGATGTCCCTGGTTTCCCCCGTTGAACCATCCTTAGCGCCTCAAGAAGCCCTTAAGTCGGACAACACCTATATCGTCCAGATCTCTTAGGTCCCTAAAGAAGTAAGAGCCCAGTATTGACTCCCGCCTGTTCGCCAAGCGGTACAATTGTAGAGAAGGTGTTCTATGGACTCCTCCTTCACTTTGCCCCTACAGCTCCTGCAGAAGTAACTACATATAGTTGCAAACTTCAGTCTCACTGCATGTCTTCCACGAGGGTTTAACGTAAGTCTCGTCGTGAATGCCTCACCCACGGTGTACGACACATTTCCACTAACACACTTCCAATCAGACAGTGTATCGTCACGACGGATAAAAGCGATGAGACGTCAGGTCTTGATGCCGACAGCAGTGTGTATGAGCGTTTCAGATCTAGGAAAGGCGACATTTGTCTGGATTGATTACAGCCTTGGACAGACCCCACCTACCATTTGCTGCTAAATATGAAAGTTGCAAGTGACTAGAGGCATGCCCACGGACTCCAACTCGGCTGAAATCTGTAAAGTTGTCCCTAGTCTTGCCAGCTCGTCTGTTCTGCAGTTCCCTGGTATATCCCTGTGGTCCGGCACCCACATGACGTGAACGTTGAAATGGTGAGTCATCTCGTTACAGGTCGGCGGCATTTCAGGGCTAATATTGAGTTTAGGAATACAGAATTCAGAGATTTAATGGCAGCTTGACTGTCAGAGAATATGTTAATCCCCACCGTGGTGAGGGAGTTATATCTCAGTCATTTTGCCGCTTCCTTATGGTCAAAATTTCGGCCTGATTAACACTACAGTGATCAGATAGTCTTCTTGCCATAATTAGCCCCTATGTCTTTGTAGTAAACCTGCCTGATTATTTGATTTTGAGCCGTCAGTGTAGAAGCTGACATACAATCTTGTATCAAGTGTTTTATATTTCCACATATCTCTATCTGGTGTAAGTATATGGTATTTCTTGTCGAACAGCGGTTTAGCCAGAGTGTAGTCTATGGTGCCTGTCATGCCAGGCACGTCACAGTGGTCAAAGTAGCGGTTATGATCACAGAGTAATCCATAATATGGTGCCTGTTATGTCAGTGGCCAAAGTAGCGGTCATGATCACAGTGTAATTCTTAGTTTGGTGCCTGTTATGTCAGACACCTGTCCAGAATATTGAGTTAGAAATTCAGCTTCTTGTTAAATATTACACCAAGGTATTTTCCGCAGGCACATCGAAACTTGGTGTGACGAATTGAAGGAGAAGCGCAGAAGACCGAAGCGTTTGGAATTATTTTCTAGGGGCGGCGTATAATAGATTAGGATAGATATCCTAATCCCAGTAGCCACCCAAGAGGAATTTTGCACAGTCCGCGAAAGGAATTTCTGTACATCCCAGGGAGATAGGATCCACAGGTATACTCTTGTACCTCCCGCTGCATAGAATCATATGCTTGGATTTATTCCCAGACTATTTTCCTCCACCCACTTCGTTATAATGAGAAGGGCTCTTTGAAGGTTGTCTCTGAGTGTTTCCAAAAACTTTGCCCCGAAACTGCTATTGCAACATCATTTGCGTATGCGACAGCCTTGACACCAGCCCCTCTAAAGAGTGGCAGTGGGGCCCATTTTCATCATCAGAAAAAAATTTACTAAACGTTTGATGATTCCCAAGTTATACAAAATTTTGTAGATAGGAAATAAATATATAAATTCAGTGATATCTGAGTAAAATTTGAGAATTACCAATGGTATAAATTGAGACGTGATTAGCAGAAGAACTGTTTTTTCAAAATTTTGATAAGTATTATTATGCAATGTATATAAAGAAAATGTAATATGCTGCAGTCTGCGAATTAGAGGTTATACCAAAATACTTATAATAATAATAATAAATTTCAATATATCGTCCGCTTTGTATGGAGGATATCAGAAGCGGTCTGGCAATGCTATTCATTTTCATTCTCTGGACAAATTTTGCCAAACGTTTGTGTGCCAAATTTGACTGAGTTCAGTGCAACTGCTTGCAGAATATATGAGTTAAGTTGGTCTTTTGTGTGGGAGGTACTAGAAGGGGCATGGTTACTTCGGAGATATGGTTATGGGAGATATAAAAATGGCTCTGGCAATGCCATTCATTTTCATGCTCTGGACAAAGTTTTCCAAGCAGTTGTGTGCCAAATTTAACTGAGTTCGGTGCAACTGCTTGCATAATATATGGGTTAAGTCGGTCTTTTGTGTGCGAGCTACCAGAAGGGGCATGGTTACTTCGTCGATATTCCTGAAGAAATAGTGTGAGAGAGAGAGAGAGAGAGGAGGAGAATTATATATCAATACAATAGTTTTATGCAGAAAGTAATATATCAATAAAGTGGATAAAAATGTGGGTTACTGCAGTCTATCAGTCAAAAGTTGTACAGAGAGTTACATATCAATATGGCGGACAAAAGTTAAGGCTACCGAAGTCTTTCAGTCAAAAATTACACAGGAAAAATACAATTTTTTTAACATTGGCCAATTTATATTGGATGTATTAAAAAAAGGGTGTGGTTACTCAGTCGATTTTACTCCACATTTTTACAGTTCATTGCTGGTCAATATAGTTGATAAAAATGTATGAAATCATTGAATTATAAAAAGTCAGCCTATTTGTAGAGGCTGTACCCGAAGAAGTGTGGCAATAAGCTCTGTTTTTATTCTGAAGCTGTACGACTTACGCATTCCAAACTTGACTAAAATTGGATAAACTTAATAAAAGATATGAATCTGAAAATGTGCATTCCATTTAAAAAAAAGTCAGTCCATTTGTAGGGCCTGTACCCGGAGGAGTGTGACAATAAGCTCTGTTCTCACTCTGAAACTGTACGTCTAATGTATTCCAAACTTGCATAAAATTGAATCAACAAAATGGAAGATATGAATCTGAAAATATAGGGGACAAATTAGATATTAGTATCTGGATTCGTTTATTCAACTTCTACTAAGTATTTTAAATCAATGTAAGGGATAAAAATTGGTTCTACTGCTGCCTACGAGCCTTTTGTTATAGGGGCAAATATTGAGTTTTGAAAAATCTGTAATTTTACATAGGAGCTATCACGAGATTTGAATCGATAAATCCCATTTGCAATCTCCAGCTACGCTCTTGTTAAATATTAGGATATGCCAGATCTTAAGAATATTCATAAACTAATACAGTGGACAAAAAATGATGTTACTGCAGCCTATGTGCCGAAAGTTACAGTGAGAAAATTACATTTCCGGAAATCGGACAACTTATGTAGAAGGTATCGGAAACCTTGGATCGATATAAAAAATTTACAAATTCTGGCTACGAACTACGAAGTTATTAGGCTGTGCAAAGCTTATGCTATACAAACAGACAGCCACACAAACGGACATCAATCAATCGTATTAAAAACTGATAAATCACATTTGATAAAAAGGCATTTGGTAGTTTACACACTTTCTGGAAGTTACATTTTTACTGTATTATATTTTTTACGTATCACATTCTTCCCTTCGGGTTAATGTACAGGGTGGTGCACGAATTTTGGCACAAATACAATATCAATCTCAATGTAGACCGTTATATATGCATGTTGAATGAGTTTTTTTTCTCAAAACTGCTCCTAAGACGTGTCCGTTTTAATAGCATTTGCGGTGCTCCAGTGAAAATTCCCAAACAGATATTCCACTCTCCAGTGACACCCAACGTTACCTGATCTGGCTGCACCAGACCATTTTTATGCAATTGAGTCAAGCAGGGATGTACGAAACGAAACCAGGGAATTTAAGTGATTTGAAACAGTTCATTACAACAATAATTGAGGCAATCCCGCAATGAATAATTTTCTGATCAGGTGTTGCATATGAACACAGAATTCATTGACGGCCTGGCATCTTCAAAACCAATTAGCTATATAAAATATAATTGAGTTTTCTATACAATAACAAAAATGTATGATATACAGGGTGTCCGTCGGAAAGGTATACTACTTTGTTTTGCCCCCATTTTGGTAAACATTAGTCTTGACAACACGTTGGTTTATTGAACATCTTTCCATAATAAATTTGCCACGTCTCTACTTCACGACTGCCTTCATATTTCGCAGTCGCGAAGTAGAGACGACGACTATTATGGAAAAGTATTTGAGAAACCAACGCGTTTTAATCGTTAAAACATTTTATCAAAATCAGTCATCAATTACTGTACATTGATTAAGAAAAAGTTATTTAGATTTCTTATTGCAGCACATTTAGTGTTTCACCCTGTATACAAAATTGTCACCACCAAGGAATCTAATACACACCTCGGTATTTGTTAGTTAGACGAATCTTGAGCGGTATCACTGTGCCAGTTTTTTTCAAGTTCGAATACTCAGTATTTTTCTGAAGTTCTTGAAAACATTTTCTTATTTCCATAAATACTTTCTTTTCTACTATTAGGCCCAAACACAAAAGTGCTCAAAATATCATTTGTTTTACGCCGTTCTCAAAATGTTGGGGATGAATGGTTTCTTGATCAAGTAACTGTGAACTTTGTATGTGTAACAAAAAGTGGACTGCTGTATGGATATATTTCGATGTGCCGGGTGAACTCTCCGAGTCGTCAGGCAAACAAAAATGTTGGAAAAAATATTTAAAAGCAATACTCGGAATTAACTCTAAACAATAAGTAGCTTTTAGCAAGTCTAATAACAGGAAGCATGTAAACTCACCGTATTTTCAAAGCTCTTCCATATCTAATTCAGGGAAGGCGAAAGAATTAATTTTTATTTTCAACCTTTGTCGTACCACGAAATGTGCCTCATATCAAAAAGAGTTCTTGGTAGTCATTTCAACTTACTCTAAGCAACGACAGAACAGTATTAAGTTCCGTATCCATAAATACTTACTGAAGGTGTAGTAATCAAAACTTTGTTCAAACTTTGAACAAATTATCATGACTAAGACCCAAGTTTACTGTCATTTTCTTGCAAATTTCTTAAATAATTGTAAAAATGTGTTGCGCAATTGTAACAGAACTGCGAAATTTATTTTTATTGTTGTTATTTTATATCACTAATTAGCTAAAAAGTTTCACCTTCATCATTTCGTCGAGAATTATCAAAGTATACGGTCAGAATATTGAAAATTATTTGGCGGCCTAACTGCGCAATAGAACTTTTGTAAATTTCTTAGAGACTTTAAAGTCTATTTATTCATTTTAAGAATCTGCCATAATGTTTTGTGCAATGTCTCATTACAATATAAATTCTACGTGCTCACAAATTTAACAAACAATTAAGGATTAAGGACAACTAAGGATTCTTTATTGTGTCCCAAAATAGGGCTACTAGCTGCTGCTGTTCTCACTTCTTACGAATGATAACAATCAATTCACGAAAAGAACATAAAGCAGAAAACAAAACTAAAACGAAAATTTTACAAATTGGCCATGTTTGTTTTGCCAACATTGTTTTGTCGTACTTCGTGTTTCGCTTTTTACATTTCGCTTTATTTAATATTTGAATTCCTTTCAATAAACTTTGGATACTTTATGCAAATATAGTAAATTCTTGTCTTAGTTTGTGGACAAACAAGAATAACAATCAAAATAGGAAAAAAAAACATTTGCTTTATTTTCTTTTGCGATGATATTCAAGTTGTCTCTGCTTGTTTGGAAGTTAAGATGAACAAATAAAACGAACTAATAAAAGGATCCGCCTTGTGGGGGAGATTCTTAATCCACAGCCTTTAGTTTCCCTGTATTTACAACTTTTGTTTTTTCTTAATTTCTATATTTTTACATTTCTTCTGATTAACAGCCATCAGAATTTCCATTCGTTTCAAGACCTATACGCTTTAAAAGGAAATTATAGAAATTACTGAAGTGCAAAACGTCTGAAAAATCAACGACAAAAGGCGAAAAAAAAACTGAAGTAATTACATTAACATTTATCTTTTCATATTACGGTAATGGCAAATAGCTTGAATGAGTGCATAAAAATAGCTCCTTCTTCTATTAGTTGCGCTTGTTTTTTGTCTTCCGTTTTACAATTGATTTATCTCTCAATGAGTTGTTTGTTTGTTGGGGAGGGGAAGGGAGGACAACAGTGTTTACAAAACATATCGCTGCTTTTAAATGTAATTACAAAAATTAACTGAGAGAGCAAAAAAGTACTGAGCTAAGATATTAATTACGAATCTGAAAGATTAATTCACTAAGGCAAGCAAACAAAAGATAACCCAGCAGAGGAGTCAGCAAATAATGTATAAAGTAAATTTGTCATGGAAACGATAATATTGACATTGGAAATAGAAATATACTTACAAAGCTTGAGTTTCAATATTGACTTTTGAGATGACAATAAACTTTTGGACATTGAAATAAGATTTCTTATCGTCTTACACCTTCATACTTTGGTTTTTGTCTGTTGTTTTAGCTTTCTATTAAACAACTTTATGTTGAATTAAATATCAATCATACGCCTTATCATATAATAAATTAAATATCACTCATACGCTGAATGCATAGAAATAAAAATATACCTTCAACAAAGATTGGGTTTCAATATTGACTTTTGAAATGACAAAGAACTTTTGGGCATTGAAATAACATTTCTTATCATCTTACACCTTTATACTTTGGTTTTTGTTTGTCTTTTTTTAGGTTTCTATTAAGCAACTTTAAGTTAAATTAAATATTAATCATACGTCTTATTATATAATCAATTAAATATCACTCATACGCTGAATGCATAGAACTGCCTAATATTTTAAGCTCTCCTACATCTCATTCATGGCATAGAATGGAATTGGCGTCGATTGCAAACCATACATGTGAAAGAATTTCAAGCGCTATGACCTTTTGTACGCGTTTTCCAATTGGACACTTTAAGATTTGCTATGGTATGAAAAACCTGGTCTTCACAAAATTCATTGAGTTCATTGTAGAAAACATTTAACGATTAAGCATTTTGAAACATCCGCACAACGGGGCAATTGATGTCGGTACAAAGCTCATATAGCTCATATGTTATAAGGAGCCAGCACTATATGTTAATTATAAGAGTTCTATATATTCAATAGAACAGTTTTTGTATAAACTACATTTATATTTAATAATTACACTAACTATTTAATAATTACACTATGTATAACATTGAAATGTAAACATAAACTAATTCTATTAATTACATAAATTATCTAAATCTAAACATTGACTTAAATTCTACTAATAAATACTACTAAACGAAATCGTATGTAAACGCATAATTGAAACTAGCTTTATTGTCAATTTCCCTAATTCAACAATGCCTAAAACCGAAACAGAATGTCAATAACATACTAAAAAGCCAAGAGAACCAACGTTTCTTGGCACATTTCACTTAAGAATAATTTCTTCTTCTTTTGTAACACGCCCAAAGTGAGCGCGGGTTACAAAGCGCAACTTACACGAAATGGTCTACTTGCTTTGTTCAACTAATCAACAATTTTTCTTTATTATAATTTCTTAACATATTTAGAGAAATTATACTTATATATTCTCCAATTTAAATGCTTGGATTCTCGACTTTTCTCAATAACCAAATCTCAAGAACTACTTAATATACTCGTGTATTTGTACAGCCGAACATGTACAGTTTTATTTCAAAAACTTCCAGAACACTCACTGGCATCATTGCCTTGCATTCTGTGTGATACATTAGAAATAATATCTGGTACATACAGTTTTACCTTGTTGATTCTTTGGCAAATTTTTGGAACACTGCGAAGATAACCCAGTTCTCGACAAGTGACATCTGCATCATCAACGTAGCCAGAATGTACTGATTTTATAAAAGGCGTTTGCAACATCTTGCCTCCTTATAATCTCTGAAAATATTTTGAAGATATCACGCCATGGGCTGTCTAATTTGAATAAACTTTTGTTTGGCACATTCACTCTTCCTTTTCAGCACTAAGTTTGCTAGACTTTCATACAGTAAATATTAAAATCAATGAAATCTCGGTTTATTTTTAGAGAATTTTCCTCAGTTTTCCATAGTCTGAAAGCTACGGACATTCACAGACGTTCTGTGTCGTTTCTGTTATGATATTGTGAATTTTGTAGGGTCTGTGGAAAGTTTGAAGCACGGAATTATGATATTTGTTGATGATAATTACAACATATTAAGGACTTTGAGGCGAAAAACAAGCAAGTTTTCGCTAGATTCTTTTAATGAAAATTAGGTCATTGACGTAATTATTGATCTTTTTGGTATTATGTCGAAAATAGTAGTTGTATGCAGCAAATATTTGTCTCTAGAATTAATGGACATTTTTAATAGAATAATTGCAAGCGCAAAATATTATTCCTATTCCAAGAATTTCAAAAGCTATATCTGTGGAAGAGCATCGTCCTATTGCAATTTTGTCTGTAATAGACAAAATTTTTGAAAAAGTATTGCATAAGAAGTTGTTGGATTACTTAAATCAAAATGAATATACCAGTTTGGATTTTAAAAAGGATGTGGAACTGAAGAAGCTGTAGTCAATGTAGTAAACTTTATTTGTGATGGTTTAGATTGTGGTTTTCATAGAGTTGCAGGCTTCTTTTTAGAGTTTTCTAAGGCATTCGATGTTGTAGATCATGATGTACTGCGGGAAAAACTATCATTGTTGGCAAGGAATTGCAACACTTGAATCTCTATTTATGTGACAGAAAGCAATATGTTGAAATTTGTAAGGCAAAGAGTGAATTAGTTCATATAAAACCAGTTGGAACCACTTCTTTTTCTATTTATTTCAATGATTTAATTAATTTGAAGTTGAATGGCCGGTTGTATAAGTCTGCAGATGATGTGTGTTTATTTTATCCATATAAATATTATCTGGCTTTAAAAACCATGATGGAGAGAGACATATCATTAATTTTTGAGATTGTGAGAATAAACAAATTAGTACTTAACGCAACCAAAATTAAAGTAGTTCGATTTAGACCGCGCTCGCATGGAATGGAAAACAATTTCAATGTTTTTTGTCGACGGTATGGCAATCAAAGAAGTACCTGGGTGTGACATTACAATTTAACCTGGGCAAGTCATATCACCAATGTTAAGAATAAAATTTATCCTGCTATTGGCATTTTATATGAATTAAAATACATTTTGAATAGAAAAACTAAGCTACTCGTTGAAAGTCATTTAAATCATTTGGCAATAGTATATGGTCACAAAAACACTGTTGCTTTAAAAAGTTTATAGCGCAAGCAAAAAAGGGCACTTAAAAATATTATTGATTTAGCCATCGCATACCCAACCTTATCGTTAAATGAGGATGTAAACGTTCCAGTATTGCCTATCCATCCATCATATGTATACAAATGTTTCAACAAAATCGGATGCAGAATGGTTTAATTTACACAAACTCAAACTAATTTTCGCACAAGAAATTTTAATAATTTGAAAGTTGTGAGGTGCAGGTTAGAGACCACTAAACAGCGTATGGAATATTTGGGTAGTTTTGAATACAATAATTTATCAATGACCATTAAAAATGCAAATAATATATACTCTTTTAAAAATAATGTGAAGGATTACCTAAAACAAAATTTGCAGATGATTCTTATGTAATTCCAATGTTTTCAAAAGATATGAACTCTTAACTAATTAATTAACTAATTAATTACTGGAATATATATAATATATTTTACTTGTTGCTAGCATGCCTCAATAATGTCCTTTGGCGCTGAGGCCAAATATTACAGGGTGGGCCATAAGAGTGTTAGCGGTTTAAATCTTCAATTTCTCGGTAATGCGCGGCGCGGGGTGGCGGGGGGATATGGTGTTCGCTGCACTGCTTCCTGGAAATTTAGTCGCCATGGAGCCGTACACGGGAGTGCAGCGTGCATTTTGTGTCCGAGCGTATTACGAAGCCAATAAATCAGTGATTACTGCATGACGTTTGTATCGGCATGAACACGGTTTACACGATTTAAGTGAAGTTCCAAGCGCCAATGTGATGCGAAAATGGATCAGAATGTTCGAAACAACCGGCTCAACAGTACCAATTACGGTTCGTGGTCGCCCAGTTTCTGCAAGATCAGCCGACATTGTGGAGCGTGTTCGTGTTTCAGTTCAGCGAAATCCGCAACAGTCAACACGTAAGAGAAGCCAGTCTTTGGATGTCAAAAGTCAACTTTACGACGAGTTTTGAAACGTGATTTGCATTTGAAGGCTTATAAGATTCAGATAGTCCAAGAATTAAAACCTGATGATGCCAATAACCGACTTAACTTTGTTTTTCCTGGAAAACTCATTTCGAAAAGGGGGGATATTGAATGGCCCCCACGTAGCCCCGATCTCTCTCCATGCGATTATTTTCTATGAGGCTACCTCAAATCGGTAGTCCACGAGAATAATCCGACCAATTTACAGCAGTTGAAGAGGAACATTATTCAGGAAAGTAACAAAACACCGAGAACAACTTTTCAACGAGTTTTGCAAAATTTGCGACTTCGGTTCCAGGAGTGTCAAGCAGCCGAGGGAAGTCATTTGGACAACATTATTTTTAAGTCTTAAAAATTCCCATGCTTCTACTTTTTAAAAATACAAATACATTTTTTTATGTTTCGTAGTTTTTTTTTAATTGAATATTTAAACCGGCAACACCCTTATAGTCCACCCTGTATATTACAGTATATTGCGCAGAATTTTCAATAAACCGTGAGAGGACTCTTTTCAGAAAAAAAAATTATTGAAGTACAGTAGAAAATTGTGTCTGATTTGTATTCGAAAAGACAAGTCCCGTCATACATTGATTCTTTTCTTACCCAAAAATGAAATCAGAAACCTAAATTGATTCTCTAGCTCTACGAGAACCTCAAACGAAAATATAATTCTATGTAGTTTTGTAACTTAATTCGAATCGGAACTGAAATCAAAAAGTAATTTGCTTGGCAAGAAAAAAATTCTTTCGACAAACTGCAAAATCTAAAAATGGTTCAAACAATAATATATTTTCAAAATTTACGATGCCAGGCCCTTGGAAATTATAGCAGATAATTGAAAGTTTTGTAAGCTTTTTGAATTGGAAATTTTAAAATGAAATACAAGCAGAACTTTTCATGAACTGAACCAAAATGAAAGTGATTTCAAATTTCATTTCGTGTGTAAGAATCGACATCAAAATTGCCTGTAATTTCGAAACAGAAACAAGATTTAATACAATTTTGATTCATTTTCCAGAATGAAAATAAAAATGTTGTGCATTTTTGATTTGGGCTCCAGACACTGAAACAAATCTAAATTATTTTTGTATTTATTTTTGTTTCGGTGGCGGTCCCTGCTGGAAAGAAAGTTATTGATTCGTGTAAACCCACTGAAAGTGAGAAGGCCTCCCATGTTTCGTTCATGAGATGCAAGGGAATTTGCATCATTTAAGATTTTGGTAAGGCTTAGTTCAGAAAAAGAAGTTTTAGAGAGTGAATTGTTATAATGCCGGGATATCTTAAAATCTATTGATATTAAAGATCCAGCCAAGAATCCTTATCAGCAGACTTGGTATAATGAATGTGAACAATTTATCAAGTCTTATGCATCTGAAACTCCCAACTTAATGAGAATTGCTTTTTAATTACTCATACTCAAAAAAACATCACAATTCTTGGCTTATCTAAACAACTAAAGAACTTACATCGGCCATTGCTAGATTTCATAAGTACAATAACTTCAGAGTGATAAAATAGTTGGTCACAGTTTCAAAGAGCTTTTTCCCAATCGACCTGTCGAGGACAAATTTAAAGGTTGAAAAAACATATTACGTGAGGATTCACAGTGTCTGCTAATATTTTCTTGATGAATTCCATTAAATATATTCCTGTAACAACACCTTGCCTGGTCAATTTTTACTCCTTGAACATCAAATATTTGTAAATATTAACAAATAATTGTGCTTTCATCGTTTTCTGTAACTGTATTAAATGTCGTCACATTTAAAGAAATTTTGCAGATAATAAGTTTAAGGCCACTGTTGGCAATATCATTAGATATTGCCGATTAAATTTTCAAAATCGAACAAATTTAATTTGTTATCTTGATCCTTCCCACACACACAATATTAACATAATTATAATATTAACAAAAATATATAGATATTATGCTTATATTTAGTTAAAGGAAAAAACGTTTCTGCTGGGATTGTCATCAAAACAAAATTAAAGAAGAAATAGTTTGGTTTTATTTCAGTTTGTGGCATCGCAATCAAATCTACATACAATTTTGATTCTGATTAAGACAGCTGAATCAAAGTTATGTTAAATTTTGTTTCAATTTTATATATCCACAACGAACCTGCAAAACATTTTGATTCCTATAATCAGAATGATATAAGCAACAGTTTTGATCTTCATTTACTTTATTTTGGTTTGTGCGTAATTTGGAAATTTTCACTTCAAAAGGCAAACAGTTTTCAGAAAAGTCTAAGAATTTCTTAGAGCCTGATGTGGAAATTTCAATTCAAAAAGTTTTAAATTATCTTTCTTTCAAGACACTTGATTTCGCTTCTATTTCAAACTGAGAAGGGAAGTTGCATAAAACTATAGCTTAGTTTTTGTTTTGGGTCACAGAAATAAAAATTCTGATTCAGTGTATATTTCGAAGGGGAATCCGAATGTGAGAATGTTATTTTTTTTTTTTTTTTTTTTTTTTTGTAAAAAAAAAAAACGAATTAAAGAACAAAATGAATGTTTGTTTCGGATATGAATGAGAAACAATCTTTTGATGTTGTCTTCTATAAAACTACAAAATTAAAACCGAAACTATACAGCTTTTCTGTTATTTCTTTTCACGTTCTAGCTATTGAGTAGGATGAAACCACTGAAGAAAGGTTTTAGGGTTCTTTCCCAAATTAATCGCTGCAATTTTAGTGTTGAAATATACACAATTTCAATGTTGCATCAATGCTGTTTTAGTTTAGCAATTTTGATTTAAAAACTTCATTGTAATATAATCCAAGGAAACTTGAATTTTTGTTGGTCTCCAAAGTAGTAATCTGCTATTTTGTTGGAAATGTATTCGAATTATTTTTTGTGTACTATCAAACTATTTTAAGTAGTTGTTCCTTCTGCCATTTCTTTTCAAATAAAATCTTAGTTTAGCAATCATACCACACCATCCCGTAAGAAATCTCTTCCCCATGCGATAACTCTCTACCTCTAGCCAATGAAATGCAAATAGGAATAATCTCCCACACAAACATTGGACAATCTTTTGAAGCCTCATGAAGTCGTCATTACTCGACCACAACTGTTAATGACTACCGCACTATCAATTTCAATCATTTACAACTCATTACATGAATTACTATTCAAATTATGGCCCTGTGAAATGTAATACACCAAACCAAATGTTACAAATGCAAAGTTAACCACAAATGTTTAGCCAAAGCCATGGTCGCGAAGCAAGAGTGGCGAGCGAAATAAATACGAATAATACGAAGCTCAGCATGCGGCACTGATACTTGATATTAATTTTGCTATTAACTTGTACTTAAACTCACAACGTTGCCAGTATTTCACGCAGATGAATGACGGAAAACGTTTTGCCTTGGAGTAGAAATCTTGAAAAAGATTTAGGAACTTTAAATGTGGGCAACATTAACATTCAGAGGAGAATACAAAATGAATTAATTTTACAAACGAATCACGTACAGATTTTGGTAAACATTTGCCTTTTGGGGCGAATTTGACTAGAAGTCAAATAACAGCAAGCAAAAAATGTTTAGCATTACACACATATATAGACACAACGGTGATGGTGTTGGTGGCGGTGGCTGTGGTGGTGGTGGGTAAATTTCCTTGTCATTCTCCTCAGCGACTTGAGAGTGTGTGTTACCTAACGATACGGTACGGTTCACCTTCCCAAGTTGCGATCCCTGGCAAACTTTTTCTTTTTGCAACATGGCTTCCCGATTCATTCGTGTGAAGAGAAAAAAGTAAGCAAAGTTTTGGTGAGGACAAAAGAGAAGCTTTCGCCTATTTGCTGGTGCCAAACCATTCAAAAAAAATCTCAATCAGTTGGAAGGCAAAGCCTGAATGATGACAAAAAGATAAGGAAAAAAATTTAAATGTTATATAGCACTTGTATTCACGTGTCCGATGCATATAGGGGCACAGTAGGTGGC
>JAHXMU010000136.1:5808881-5835158 GCA_019455685.1 Philornis downsi | reverse complement strand
AGCGCGAAACGGAAAGGTATTTTGCTTCTCACTTTTTAAATATTTTATGTGAAAATATCATTCATGTGAAAATATAAATCAATTTAATACTGATGTAGTAATCATACATCGCAATAATTTGGGAAGTCCAAAGTGCTAGTTTTTTGATTCACATACGACAAAATTTTATATTTAGCACATGGAATAGAAAAGGTGCTTTTGCCAGACAAATTTTAAAAAATATTTTAATGTAAATCTACATATTACATCAAAAAAATACTTATTGAGTATTACCTATAGACACCTATAGACATACAGAATCGATGGACACTGATATTAAGTATAATAGCCCTTACACCAAATTTATCCAATATAACGTCAAATTGTAATTAATTATTAAATAAATAATCTGTCGTACCCTTAAATGCTGTTTACGAAATCTAAGGTGTTGATATTGTCTATATTAGGTAGCTGTTTTGTACCCCATCTTGATCCAGTATCATTTAAAATGTTAACAAATTTATCTCCATAATACATCAAATCTCCACATAATCGTTATAACATTTAGTCAAGATGTGAATAACATCAATCACACCTAAGCAGGAACGACGAATTCATCGAATATATTAGTGTTAATCGCGCATAGCAACTAACTAACCACTTAATGGCATGTATTAATATTCATCATACGTTGTAATTAATATTTCAAAAATACTATGCTAGAAAATAGAGTTTAATTGGTTGATATGTCTGCTCTAAATGACATCTTGCACAAGTACAAAGTAAAGATTATAGAGAGTTAATGCGCCTAGTAATTATCGCCAGTCAATCCGACACAGAGAAGGACATTGTCCAAACTTCTTAATGTGAGTCAATAAAATTCACCTCAAGAAACATGTTTCCAACGCTTTTTCTTGTACCAATTGAAATGTACTCTCATCCCCATCGGTAAGGGTACACAAATCAATATTTGTAGAATCTTAACCAATTTTTTAAACAAAATCCTCCAAAACCAAATTTTTACCAGAGCATTCCATAACGTATGATTACCATTAAATTATGTTTAACAGTAAATAGCGAAAGGTGGCGAATGAGTCATATTACTAAAATTGTATTTAATGTTGGTTTAATCCGGCATTTTATGTATTTGAAAACTGCGTTTTTGACGAACGTATTTGCCTACGAAGACTCGATATATTGCCCATAAAACGGATAACCGCAGACGTTATAAGAGAACGAAGTTGGTTTTGTACGAAGAAACTTAATATTGACGCAGAAGAAGAACGAAGAACTTAATATTGTCTATGACCAGTTGTTTTATCTAACGTACGATAAATCAACTAATCCGTATATCGCAGATGTTAAAAAATTGGTAAAGTCGGTGCCATAGGAAGAAACCTAACCGTATAAAAATTCAAAAATTCTTTAAATATCTAACTATTTACTTACTATTCAATTAAACGCAGATGGATGATACGAAAGACCTGTTTTTTAGAAGGCTCTTTTTTAGCGAGACATGAAAAATGTGGATACTCACCATTAAAATTGTCAATTTTAACTTTTTAAATTTAAAAAAAGACGTGTTATTTCTGAAAAGAGTAAGCTTGACACCGTTCGCAACCCAGTATATTAAATTTTTGCAAATTATGGAAATCGGCAAAATTATGCGAATTGTTCTGACGTAGCCCAACCCAAATTTGAAGAAATGATTATTTCCTCCATATATTTAAAATACCTTCTTCAACCTGTCCACTTATTCAGCTACAAATTGGTACATCTTCCACTATCTTAAGGACCTTCAACCTTCACCTTCAACCTGTCCACCTATTTAACTATAAATCGGTCCATCGTCCTCAATCTTAGGGACCTTTAACCAATAAAAAAGATTTGCAGACACAAGCCGCCAAAAAATTGACTATTTCAATATTTTTCTATTATAAAGTTCGACAATTTGTTTCTTAATTGCAAGGAAATGTACAGTGGAAAGTAATAAAGGAAATCAAGAATAAATCTTCGTAATGCACACACTTTTAATGCTATTGTGGGCAAGGCCATGGCTGTTAAAAAAATGTCAAAAAACATATCCCATCAAATGTATTTGATCTGTGAAAATATAATTCTAACTACTACCGCTAATATCATGACGAATTCTTTCGCCGCCTATAAAACTATACAAGAAATTTTTTATTTAAATTATTAGCAAGCAACGATTTTAATAGCATGAAGCATTTGTTACCCATGACAACTGATCATCGTTTCTTAAGCGAACACTTATGTTAGATTTGAAAATGGATTCCAAAAATATATTATTTATAGTAATTTTTGGCTTTACAGCCCCTTGGACTAAGCAGTATCTAATTTCGAAAAAAAAAATGTAGTTTCATTCCCGTTATAGTTTTTTCCATGTTAAAATTTACATATGAAGACAAATTTACTTAAATTTCGCGTATTTACATGTTGACCTAAGTAAGTAAAAATTTTCTGAAACATCCATATTATTACTAATTCGAATTCAAATACCATGAAGTGTTCGCCACCCTGTCTAAAAATAAAATGTAAATTAAATTCAATCATACGTTAGTAAAGAAGCTCATTAAAATTTTGCATTATACTATTCCAGTGAATGAGGATGCTCTGAAAATAATTATTTCGAGGTATCGTTTAAGGAAAAAATTAAAAATAATTAATTTCAGTACAATTTTGCAATATATTTATTTAACATCCGACATTCATGTCTCAAATCAGTGCTCTTTGCAAAATATGCAGAGCACAGGGACTATAAAACAGTCTTCTTAAGATTAAACGTGATTACATTAATGGTTATTCAACAAATTCTACGTAACTTTCATCCACAAGCTATAGGCCTCTATGAAAAGTTAATGGCAGACTCTGGATCCCTATTCCTGATATTTATAATATCTAGTAATAAATAGTTGCAATAATATAATTAAAAAAAAGACAAAAATTACACAGGATGAGCATATTTGTTTGAAATGTTGAATATATGAATTTTTTTTCTTGACACTTCGTACAGTGAATATAAAAAGTCGCTTTAGAATTCTTCAATTTCAATTTGTTTCAGATTTTACTAAACATACTACCTGATGAAAAATTTCTTTTCTGTACACTGTAATAATATCTAGTAACAAATATTTGCAATAATATAATTTTGAAAAAAAAAAATTGCACAGGATGTGATACCTCGTATACTGAATACCGAAGGCCGCTTTAGAATTCTTCAATTTTAATTTATTTAAAATTTTACAACAAATATATTACTTGATGACAAAATTCTTTCCTGTACACTTTAAAAAATCCACATTCTTTGGAACCCTTATCATAAGTTTTATAAAAGATGTGGAATTGTTATCGTAAATTTTATAAAATTAATGCAGGCTCTGGATCCCTATTCCTGATGTTTATAATATATAGTAATAAATATTTGTAACAATATAATATATTGTAAATATGTAATATATATAATATATATATTGTATAAATTTTATAAAAAAATATGATGCCCCGATAATTTTCGAAACCATCATGTTCAGTCCCTGAAGAACTACGACTATTTATTTAATATGGCTTGATACCGAAGGGAGTTGTCCTTAATTTACCCCCTCCAGTTAGGGATTACATTTCCTACAGTGCTATCTATATTTCCCGCAGACACCGGATAGTAATCATAGTTTCAGGAAATATTATAAATTCAAGCAAATAAATTCAAACTGCCCAATAATAATGAAAGAATTATGCTCTGCCTTGAGTTCTCTCCATTCAAACTTCTGGTCTTTGTAATCCCCAGCCATTCATACCTTAGAGACACAACAATGTCAATGTGAGTACATCGGCCAACACGATATGCCCACATATATGATATGTAAAACAAATCACACATTCATTCTCTTCAGCCTCATAATCAAACTTACAAAGTTAAAACTACAAAGCAAAAAAAAAAAAAAAAAAGGCAAATACCTATCCCGAAACGGCTACCGCCAGCATCAATACAAGAGTTAATCCGTTTTTTCTGTGCAACTTTGCAACGACGGCAGCGTCTACCACATACATTCTAAGCCAGAGTCATTTACTCACAGAATGCTGCAAAGGTTTGTAAATGTTTCATGACTTCTTTCTCTGCTTCTTTCCACTTTCCACAATTTCCTATAGTTAAAAGCTGGCATCCAGCAGAGAAGAATGTCCGATGTGAAGGGAACGAATGAAACTTAATCGAAAGTTATAAGATTCATTTACATTTTTGATTACAAAATGTTTTCTAAACCAGCAACCTCGTCCTTCCCCTCGTCATCTAGTTTTGTACCACAAATCCTCAAATGGAAATGGAAAAAATTCTAAAAGACGAAAATAAAAAAAACCGGCCAATGGGGAAATGGCTGAAATGTGTAGATGTTGAAACGGCACCCCTAAATGTTCCCTCCGTGCCACACAATAATCATTACAGCATAATGGTCGAAGAGCCATACTTGAAGCTGAAGCTGCAACACCGGCATCACCTTTGGAAAATTGAGAGAGAGAAACAAACTAACGGTCAATTGTGTGTAATCAAAGTTAGCATTAAGTTTCCATTCAGTTGAAGTTTTACTTTTTTTCTGACAGTTTCTTACTTAGCAATGCAGACATTTGAATGATAAAGGTGAAAACATTTCAACTGATGTTAAACATGTTTAGTTACTGCTGCTGGACAAAATCAATTCGCAGTTTACACAAATTATTGTGAACAAAGAACATCTAACGTTTTGTCGTAAGAGGGGTGAGGAGGAATGGAAATATAATTTGCGAACAGTGATAAATCCATAATTATGCCATAGCAAACGAATTGACTTTTCACACAATTTCAATTATATTTGTGATAAATACTTGGTGGAAACAACTATTCGACACTCTGTTCGATTTCCTAGTATTCTGTCGATATGTCTTTTTTTAGTCTACTTGTAATTACAACAACAGCATAGGAATGCTTGATATGGCTGTGAAATCTTTTTGTAGAAATTGCATATACGAGGTGTGTTCAAAAAACAAGTTGAATTTTCAAATTTCGTGGGCTACGTATATTCGACTTTCGTATATAATTTTATATTGGTACACTCGTCTCGAAGACATGATTACGGTTTTATCCATATAGCATTTTTAGTTTGTTTGTGAGAGGCATAAATAAAACAAGTGTTTTGCGTGTTCGGCGATTTTCTGCTATCGAAAAAATGGATCAAAGAAGTTGCAATACATTTTGAGAAAAAACTGGAATTAGGTGTTTAAAAACACTTGTAATGCCACTGTCATGGCATAGTACCGTGATAGTGCTCTAAGCCAAAACTATCTTTACTAGTGGTACAAGCATTTCACAGAAGGTCGAGAAGATGTGAATGATGACACTCTCTTTGGATGCCCCAGCATATCTACAACCGCTGAAAGTGTTGAGAAAGTGAAGAAAATTGTTATGGAGAATCGCCGAATCACAATTAGAGAAGTTGCTAAGGATGTCGGCATATTGGTTGGATCATGCCATGCAATCTTTTCGCAAATTTTGGGCAAAAAGCGTGTAGCAGCGAAGTTCGTTCCAAAATTGCTGAATTTTGACCAAAAACAACGTCGCATGAGCATTGCTCAGGAATTGCTGATGATGATCCAGATTTGCTTAAAAGGGTCATAACTGGTGACGAATCATGAGTATATGGTTATGACATGGAAACCGGGAAAGCCAAGACCAAAAAAACACGCCAAGTTCGATCAAATGTCAAGGTTTTGCTCACTGTTTTGTTCGATTACCATGGCGTAGTGCATCAAGAGTTCCTACCACAAGTCGTACGGTAAATAACGAGTATTACCTTGAAGTTATGCGCCATTTGGGTGAAACAATACGAACAAAACGATCGCAATTATGCATCATGATAATGCACCTGCTCACTCAACTTTGCTCGTGAGAGATTATTTGGCTAAAAACAAAACCATTGTCATACCTCAGTTACCGTATTCACCAGATTTCGCCCGCAGTGACTTTTTCCCGTTCCCAAGATTAAAGAGACCTATGAAAGCACGGCGTTTTGCGACGATTGAGGAGATAAAAACCCAAGTGCAGTGAGCTCAAAGACATACCAAAAAGTGCATTTTAGAACTGCTTCGAGGTTTGGAAAAAACGCTGGCACAAGTGTATTATACCTGGGAGGGGACTACTTTGAGGGACATAAAATATAAATTGATGAATAAGTAAATGTTTTTTGGGAAAAATGAAAATTCACATTGTTTTTTGAACACACCTCGTATCTCCATAATAAGTTTGAATAGATATCCGGTAGTAATAAATTGATATTAATATTACGTCACCATTTCCAGTAACAATTGTCGCAAACTCTTCATTAGCATAATGAGTGTATTAAATTCGTTACTTTGTTTTTAACAACTACAGCCATTTTTCTACAGTCACATAAATATGGGATAATTTTATTGCTGGATGCAATTAAAAACAGTTTCCTTGATTTGTGACTGATATTTAATCGTTTAACTAGAGGATAACCAGAGCAGTCACTCCGACTCTCTGCCATCCTCCACCAATTCGTCCAAACAAATTTTGGCAGTGTTTCCAAAAGGCTGGTCCTTCTAATGGAATTTTGGTTGCCCTTTTTCTTAGCGCCCATAGAATGCGATATCAAAAACTTTGAACGCAACCGCATAATATGACCGATCGCTGTATTTTGATGTACTTGACCTCATCTAGGTCGGTTTACTGCGATGAGGCCATGTATAAGGTGTCCAAAAACCAATATTTTTGCAACTTCCACTGTCACGAACGCTAATAATGCAGCCGTCTTTTCGATTTTGTACCATACGATTACAAAATTCAATAATTTCATATGAACACAGACGATTTTCACTATCATGTTTTGGATTTAAGAAGCTCTTAATGTCTTGCTTGTACAATTATAATACTTTACTATAAATTGTTGATGCTACACATTTATATCCTTTCTTTCTCCATATTCGTTGTTAATACAGTTAATACTATTCTTTTAGTAATCATTATTAAAATTATTTAAAAACTGAATTGTAAAATTTCAAATTTCTGCGTAATGAATTTGGCCGCACGCGGCTTTGGATTGCGATATGGAAATAAAATAAGTAAATTAATATAATTCATAGTAAAAAGCAATCCACTATTGTTTCAATAGATGGCTAAAGTAATCTGTACCTATATTTATAAAAGTGTGACCTAGATGGCGGTAGAAAGACATGATTGCGTGGTAAAAAAAATTGCATTGAAAAGGTATACGAGGAGGTCCGATTCATCGAAATTTAATTTTGTTTCATTTTAAGCCCTAATTAGTAGATGTTTGGCATATATTCAAATATACGAGTATATATTCATATATTCAAAGCTTTATATCTTTCTAGCAGCTGTATTGAATTCAGTCAAATTTGCACATGTTCTGCGTTTGGTGAAGTAAGTTCTGGGAATGAAAATAGAGGGCATTGCCATCACACCCCTTTTGATGCCTCCCGCCCTGTATTTGGGCGATTCAACGAAATTTAATTTTTTTTTTGCTTTAGTCTCTAATTATAATGTTTCGTAAATTTGAACAAATCGAGCGGGTAATCATACCCTGATAACCTATAACTTCCATGCAAATTCCATAATTTACCCACATATTCCTAAATTCGTACCTTCCATTCAATTACATTAAATTCCGTTTAATTTAGTTTGCAGCATGGATTTAACAAATTTGGTTCTTCGACTAAAAATGGAAAAAGTATTTTTCAGTGACTCACCACGGTCGCTCTGTCAGCCCGCATACTTGCAAAATAATGTAGGATGGGCTCATATGTAATTCAATTCACCTAAAGAAATGCAATTTCTATAATAATTTCAATGACAAATTTTGTATTTTGGTAGGTATTATAGATTTTTTTGTTGGTGTACAAAATTTTACTATAATTTCAATAAAAAAAAACTTTCGCATATATTACCCAGATCCAATTGTAGAAAGCCTTATAGTAGCAAAAAATAGTTTCTACTTTCGATTTTATAATGGATTATTTTTGTACGAGTTTGTCCCAAAATCAATCAGTTGTATGAAGCAAATGCAGAGCAAGAACTATATAGCAACACTGGTCTAAAAATTTTGAAATTTTTGAAAAAATTTGTTTAACTAATCTGGGTGCGCTGAATTCAAATCTGGCATAAAAATTGAACTATCACCTCTTGTTAATTTTTTGTCGCATGCTGGCTATACTGCAAAACAGTCAATACTATCACTACAATTTCACAATTATTAATTTGACAGAAGTCCACATTCATTCTAAATTAAATCAATTTAAATTAATCTGTTTCAGGTCATTGGTTTGTTGACTAGTATGCAAGGAGATTTCCCAAAATATTGTTGTTTTCTTTGTCTATCGGGACAGTCGCGCTACATGTCATCATTAAGTCAGAACAGAGTGGCCAAAAAGAACTGAGTATTCACCGAAACTAAAATATACAGAAGAATCCAAATACATTTGTAATTTTATTTTTACCAGAGATTAACAAGACAACAGGCATGATGAAACCTCTTCTTTTGTAGACAAATAGGATTTTGTAATCAAAAAATTGCTAATAGTTCGATGCTTACTTGACTCAATCAATCAACTTTTACGTCAGCGTGACAATGTAAGCCTTACTCACGGTGTGCCATTACATATGGACTGTTTGCGTCAGTCAGCGCCCCTTTGGGGAACTCGGAAAGAAGGAATGGAACCCGGTAGGATTTGTCTAAACACCTGTGAGATAAAAAACACATTCCCTAGGAAAATTTGTCATCGGAGGCTCTTTGTCTTTACTTCCAAATCACCACTGTTGTACCATTGAATTTTGATAACATCCTTATCATAAGTTTCAAAAATTTATGCATTACATGCATCTACGGAGCATTTTTTTGGAGTTAATGATAAGAAGTAAACCTACCGCAAATGATGCTTATTTACTTTTAATTCAAATATTCACTTCTAACCTTAATACGTGAGGTTTCTGAACTCACATTTCTGATTAGTACATACAATTTGTGGCATTTGTTGCAAAAGTTCGGTTTTGAATTTGTACTTCTAAAATCTAATAATATGATTTTAGAGGTACAAATTCAAATTCTGCAGAGTATCACAAGGACTTTGACATTTTGACAAAATCACAATAAATTCGTTCAAAATTTTTGAAGCTAAAAGTATTTATCATTTCATTTAAAAATATTAAATTATTCTTATATTTTAAGCAATAAATCTACTTATAACAAACTACATCGTCGTTGACAGAGTGTTTGCCCCCTTTTGCCCTTTTCTCACCGCATTTAATTAGTATTTCTTTCCTTTTTTTCACGAAGTTCTACTGCTACTGCGAATACACAGCGTAATATGCAATTCGCAGTTTCCTTGCTGAAGTAGTCGTATTAAATTCTTAAGTTATAACACAAAACAATATTAAACCTCTTTGCATTTTTTTATTTCCTTTCTACATTTTGCTTTTTAACTTCAAGTAAGACCATAAGTGTTATTAGAGGTCTACAAAATTGTTGTATTTAAGCTTCGTCCTCTATGGTTTGTTCTATTACGGATTCTATTCTTTGCAACAGAAGCATTTTCCCCCCTTTTGTAAAGTTTACTTCGCCAGTGCGTTTGAGATGCGGAAAGGCAGCACAATAAGGAAAACGCATTATGTGAAGAAAGAGTTGGAGTAAAACGAAGTAATGGAGTGAAAATGGTGTTGAAGTTTTCAAATGCTTTGCACTGTATGGAATGAACAAATGTAAAACACGCTACAGATATGCCTCACCTGGGTATTGAGAGAAATGCAAATACAAAAATGCAGATGGGTATTTTTGCAAAATCCTTAAGGACATAAAAATAACAATTTGTAACAGATGGATCAGAAAATGGTATAACACAAAGTAAAACCAATACGAAAATTTCGTCTGAAAAATTTATTTGAATTTTTTTTCGAAAATTTTATTGTTGCCATTGGCAACGATTTAAAATGTGTAATGAAAATTTTCGATAAATTTAAGGCAAAGACAATCGTTTAAGCAAATGCTAGCTTGTGCAAAGCTTAAATAGATTTCAGTTAGAATTGCAAGGACACGTTCCAGAAATGCGGGGAAAGTCTTATCGCAATAGGACGAATGATTTAGAGAGCTTAGGAAAAACACACGGATATCTACAAACTATATATGGACTTCTATACACCAATACCCCGATTTGGGTCGCTAATTGGAACCGGAGGAATGCGACGCAAATCAAAACGACGCAAACCGAAGCACGAGTTTTCATACATTTGTATTGATTTTCATTTAATTGGTTCTTTGGTTTATAATTTTAGCCAAAAAAAAAATATAGATTTTTCAATAAAAAATACTATTTTTTTATTTATTTTTTTTTTAACATTTTTTATTAAAATAAAAATATAACAGTAAAAATTTATGAGAAAGCTTAAAAAAGCATAACAAAAATATCAAGATTAAAATAAACAATAAGAAATTCATGGTATAAAAAAAATTATATGGATTTGTTAATTTGTTTATTCTGAGCTTGAATCATCTAAATCGATTACAAGCCATTTCATTGGTTGGAATTGTCAATCTTACTGATTTTGTGTGAAATTATCTAAAGTTTGTTGAATTGTTACAGCTTTTTTTTTAAATAAATTTTCTTATAACAACTGATATTATCGGTAACATTGCTAGACACCTTTAAACTGCGCTCTTCGTCTGGATCATTGTTTTCAAAACTGTCCATTGCTTGCGATATCAAGTGCATGGCTTCATAAATTTTAGCAACAGTAAACTTTTCTTCTTCTGCTTCAACTTCTTGTGGAAGTATGTCATCGTGCTGCCCATTGTCACTCTGAATTGCAATCAAATTTTCGTTACTTAAATGTTCGTTGTATACTAGGAGATAATTAATATCTTGTTCTTCCATTCCATCAAAATTTGAATTTCTAGCTGATTCTGCAAGTTCTTTAGATATGTTTGGAACATTATTAATGTTTTCCATATCTTCGTGAATACACTCGGGCTGTAACTGATGCCAGGTTCCGTTCATGCACGATTCTTTTCAAGATTAGTTTATATTTTCAATAGCCATCAGGATATTGTAATTTTTACAAAAATTTTTCATGGACAGCAATCGCTTGCTTTTAAAAGTTGACTAAAAGTTCTTCGCAGATAGTAGACTTGAAGTTAAATATAACGCCTTGATCCATTGGTTGTATCACAGATGTGGTATTCGGAGGCATAAAAATAACTTTAATATTTTCCGAATAGTAGTTGTCTGAAAAAACTAGATGAATAATTTGAGGGTTTTCCATTGACCAGATCCGACAATTCTGTTTATCCACATATCCATTGAAATGAAAATGTGCCTCGTCACTCGTAACGGCGGCGTAAATGGTCTTGTGGAAGAAGCTCTTGTGTCAACTGCATCTTACATGGAAACAAATACAAATCTTTGTTCAAAATTGTTGCCAAAGTTGTTCTTTGAAG
The DNA here is from genome assembly GCA_019455685.1 of Philornis downsi. NCBI lineage: Eukaryota > Metazoa > Arthropoda > Insecta > Diptera > Muscidae > Philornis > Philornis downsi. The sequence goes on along the minus strand of JAHXMU010000136.1, from coordinate 5,823,666 downwards.
ACCAAGCTTCTGAGCACGGTGTCGAATTAAGGTTGATGAATTGTTTTAAACACTTCCTTGAGCAGCAGTAATGTTTTCAGCCGATCTTACAGTCTTGGCCCTATCAGCTACAAGCCCTTTTTCTTCGAAATCATTCGCTACACGATAAATGATTTTGATAAAATGTTTTAACGATTAAAACACGTTGGCTTATCAGATGTGTTTCGATAACAAATTTTCCACGTCTCTACTTCACGACTGCCAAGTATGAACTGTCAAAACTAATGTTTTCCAAAATGGCGGCGAAACAAATTAGTATACCTTCCCGACGGATACCTTGTATTAGGTGAAGGATATAGTAGGCCATACAAATTGGCTGGACATTCATCTTACTATATCTGAACTATTCCAAAAAAACGTCTGAGACTCTCTAAGGTTACCCAGCCGACATTTATAATAATTAAATAGATTATATCCGAGATTCTAATAACTATGCTGGTATTCTGTACATCTGCGAATTTTCTTAAAGGTTTTACAGCCATAATTTGATAGTATTGAAAACTAGCGGACCCGGCGAATTTCGACTCGCCACGATTTAACGCCTTCAAATAAACTCCCGAGTAATAATAAAAAACAGATAGCTCAAATTTCAACGTGATTTATTTGAATGGAATCGAAATCAGTAGAGAGCATTATGATGAACAATATTTTTTGATTTGTTTTCCGGCGCAAAAGCAAACAACGAAGACGGTTGTCCCCAACACGCGAAATGGCAACGTAGAGCTGACCGTACGAAAAACAGGGAGATTAATCCCACAGACTTCCAACGATTGGCCTTGCAATTTATTGATTGTCGTCGCAAAAGCTAATCGAATGGGGAACTGAATCCTCTTGAATTGGCATGGAAGATCAGTTGGAGTTATCGAAATTCGTGGGATAAGGACTTCCTCTCCTTTGAATTTGTCCTTGATGGCCGTCGCTTGAATCACATTGTTCATCAGTTTCTTGATGGATAATTGCGTACCATTCCACAATTTCGGATGATTCAGGTTCCGCAACATGGGTATGATCGATCCTACCTTCAGCTGTAAATTATGCGGCGGAGTTCCTGGCACATCAAGCGAGTTCAAAAATTCCTTCAGATAGTTTGTCGCTTCATCCTCGTCGGTCACTCTGTCAATAGATTTGTACGAATACAGTTTTCCACCGATTTGACTTTGAATAACTAAATTCAACTAAATTCAATTCGACAAAGTGATGTGGTGATTGTGCAACGCGAACTTGTGCAATATGGGCACGTGTCCATTCATTTTGTTCAGCGCGTTCCTCTTGCGTTTAATTATCACAAACATTCTGACTAATTATTGCACGACATGTACGACGTCCAAGGTTTGATCGTCTAATAGGTGGAATTAGTCAAGCAAATAACTCTCCTTGAAATAGAATAAAGTCGTTGTTGACTAATAATATTAAAAAGAAAATTATTAAAAAAAAAAAACTTACGAAATGAATGTATCGCAATAAATGCCTGCAATCCAATAAGATGACCTAACTTTTCGTACTCAAACTTATTTTCTGAAAAAATTATCGAATTGATAAATATTGCACTGAATTTCAATTGATCTTACTGTTTGTAGCATTTACTGATGTGATACGCGATATATTATGATCCAAAATCAGTGTAATAATAGGTAAAACTTGAATCAATTGCAGCAGGAAATATAGCACATTTGTTTAATAGAAAATGACAATGCGAAAAGTGCACCTGTCAAATTGCGCTCAGCCTAAGTTAACGTATAACGCCATCTACGGGGTTGTGGCATTAAACGCAGCGCAGCGCCATCTGTTATTTATGTCGTTAATTTCTCCACCCAAAATTCACGCAAGACATATTTTATCACAATAAATTTCATAATTTTCCGAAATTTACAACGAATTTTACAACTTTACACAGTCCAAAATCGAACAAATTGAAAATTTTCCGGAATTTTCCGAGTTTTCCACTAACAGTTTTCTATGTTGCCATTCAAAAAGCCATTCCGGAACAATTGAACATAAAATTCCATACAAAAAAGCCATTTTCGATTTTTTCAATTTTCCCACTTTTCCGGTGGATTTCTCCAAAATTTTCTTTCGTAAAAGCCTTCTCCAGGCAATTACGAACAACTGAGAAAAAAATTTGAGCCAAATCGGCCCAGCCGCTCTCAATTAATGAATTATTATACATTTTTCTCACCATTTCCACATATATATACCTAGATAGCTTGATCTTCATGTGACTGAATTAATCGGGATTCTAATATCCGTTGGCTGTTCCTCTCAATACGATTTGCTCGATGTTCAGGACTTTCAATCACTCGAGAATTGCTTGATCTTGTAGCCGTACGGCCTCTGCGACCAATGTTCCTACGTCTGATTGGCGGCATCGCACTCACTTATTATGAAAATTAATTGCAAACAAAATCAATACTATAATCTAACACTGTTTCTGACCGAAATTCATTTTTATATATAAGAGAAGAGAGAAGAAGAAGAAAAGAAAATGTTCTTCGTTTTTTCTTATAAAAAAAGTTATTGCTGAAATTATACTCACCAACACCTATATTATATTGCACAAACAATTGTATTTTAAAATTTTTACTTTTTGCAGCAAACACAATAGCACTAAATAAGGCTCGTAAACAATTTTCACAAATAGCACTAATTAGGAACTTTTTAAAGTTTAAGCTTAGGCTAAGTAAAAAAAATTGAGAAGTGAAAAGAAGGCAACATGATTGACAAAGTTAGGTGTTTGAGTTTCTCCTAAAAGTTTCTCATACATAGAAAAATGAGAAGTGAAATAAAGTCAGTATATGAAAAACTTAAATTTTACTATAACAGGATCAGAAATAATGTTTTTTTTAATTTTTGATTTCTTCGGGTGGTACCACGCCTATTTGTCCAATCCCGCCCATATTTGCAGCAGAAGCTACAATATGTGCACCAAACTTATATACCAAATTTTGTTCAAATACCGTTAGCAGGAGCAGAAATAATGGATTTTTAATTTGTGGTTTGTACGGGAGGTACCACGCCCCTTTGTCCAATCCCACCCATATATTTGTAGCACACTGGAAACATTTACTACAAACATTTAAAAAAGAATTAGCCAAATCCGTGTAGCCGTTTTACAATTTTAGATAAATCGAAAAAAGTGGGCGTAAAAGTTTGCGTGGTAAATTTTTCTTTCCATAAAAACCTAAGTTGGACTACGACGAACATTTAAAAAAAAAATTATTCAATTCGGTCCAGCCGTTCTCAACTGATGTCCTTACCAACGAACAGCATTTGATTTTTATTTATATAGACGTCATCTGCTATTTCCTGCATGTCTGGGATCGTTTTTGAGATAGTTCAGTTACTATATGACGAATGGCTGTATGTATCTTTTATAACCTACACCAGAGGATTCTAATGAAAAACTGACAACTCGTTCACAGAGTGTATGCGATGGTTTCTAAAGTATTTAGTTTAGTTTAAGATCTATATGAACAAATTACACTTTCTAGAGTGATTCAGTTATAGTTTGAGATTAAAAAAATAAAAAATTGTTTGGTCTTGTATAGTAACTGAATATTCTAGAAGCTATTCTAGAATATCTAATAAATACTGTTTAACAGCTATTAGATGAAGGGTGGTGGTGGACATATGAAACACAAAGACTGATCCAGAAAACATATTACACTTTCTAGAATTAAAAAGCAGATGCAAGATTATCAACTAAATGATATCAGACTTCACAAACATGTCTCTCTTGAAGCATTTTATTTATTATACAGTGAAGTGAATAATTGAACCGAACACATCTAAATCATTTGAACTGCTCACAGATTTCCTAGGAGTTACCTGACAGATATTTCATAATCAAGCAAATGACGGTATCAGAGGTTCTAGTGAACTCAGAAATATTATTCAGGAAATAACCAACTGAAGTTTTTTTGCATTGCAGAATGTAGTATTGGAAACTACAAGAAACAAACGGACATATGAATTGTCCGTATAAACATGTGTTACTGTCAACTTCTGTACCGTAAATTCGAATAAATGGTTATTTTGATTGCGTTTAAACTTTTGCTGGTTAGCACTTGCATGTCTGAAATAATTTTCATAACGGTTCAGTTATTGCAGTATTTTGCCTATGTGGTTCCTGTAAACCTTTCATTCTAATGCATTGGAACTTATACTTAGTTGTTTGCTGGAAGTTAGGAAAGGTTTTTGGGGTAGTTTAATAATCGTGTGAGGGAAATATCCGCGCGTTTCCCATATACACTTTTTCCTTTACTCCAATTGCAATAAAACAATACCTGAACAATATACAATAGTTTCTGATGTGTTCAGTTACTGAGCAAAAGGCTCCAGAAACCGTTAAGTTAATATGCGATGATATATCTGTGTATTTCTCAGCCGTTTGTGTGATTGTGATGAATTTTCTGGTTAATCTTCGAATACTTGGAAGACTTTTTGCTCTACTGCTCGCGCGTTAAATGAATCACTCTAGAAACTAGACCAAATATTCATTCATATTGTAATTATTAGAAAATTTTTTGATATCGTATGTACTAATCGAGAATAGTAAATATTTTCGTAGTGATTTGTATAATAAATATCTGAAATAACTCTCAAAACGAACAATTTAGAACTTGGTTCTAATTTAAAGTCCAACATTTGTGTTACAAATTTGTTTTTATACTTGACATTACCGTAGGGTAACAAAAGTTCTTCGAATTTGTTTTAAAGCAAACTAAAAAGTATTTAAATAAATACAGTTGAATTTTGCGGTTCAGAATATTTACGTCTGGGAAAATAACACAAAAGTATGCATAATGATAATACTTCAGCGTTAAGAACTTAAATTATTCGTTCAGTACGATGACCGAAGATGCAAGTGAAGTGGAAAATGCAAAAGAAGTTAAAACAAGCGGAAGCGTAAATTCGTAAATTTATTTTCACCACCGTAATATCGTAAACGAAAAATAAAAAATTGCATACAATTGAAGACCACAACAACCGTTTGCAGCTCTCCTTACCACAATTTATTTCCACAGCACACAATACAGAATTCACTACAGAATTTCTTTTTCTTAGCATTGTTTCTTTTAAATATTAAAGTTAAAATTTTGCTAGAATTTTGCCGGTTTCATATTAGATATGCTTTAAATCTTATTTCTTAATTAGTTCCTTTCTGTGTTGTTTATAACGTTTTTACCGTCACCAACTTCATCTTATTTCTTATTGTGAGTTTCACAGAACTTTTACAAACTGTCTAGACAAAATCTAATGATCATGAGATATTTTTCATTTTTATTATTACTTTTTATTTAAGCCAACATATGTGTCCTTATAACTGTAAATGGCAATAAACTTTTGTGATGTGTCAACCAAAAATAACCCCGTGCGCAAACAACAAGTTCAACCAACATTATAAACGTGAGTTACTTAAAATTACATAAAAATAATAACTGCAAAATTGCGTCACGCAAAAGAAACTTTTTCGAGCTCATTAAAAGTTTGCACTGACAGATATTGCAAAATAAAAAACAGCAAAACCAAGCGAAGCCAGTAATTTTAACGCAACCTGGTGTAGAAGCATGTTAAATTAAGAATTTAAAGCAGATGTTAAAAAACGCAGTATTAGTACGCAGAATTTAGTACATTTCATATGGACAAAAATTGCAATGCGAAAAATTTTACCAGCAATGGTAAGCCAGGGTGATGAAGGTGTACAATTCTACGATACGATTTAAATCAATGGACATTTTTTGTAGATTATGGTACAATAGCACAAATTCATTTATATAGCATAAATTATACGCTACCCACGAATACGTGAAATTTTTTAAATAAATATAACTCATACGGCGTTATATCGTTTATTGTATATGTACTTTCGCCCGGATGGATTAATATTAATCATACGTTTTGCCCACAATTATAACAGCGAGGCCTGAACTATGGACTATCAGAAGTATTCAATATAGTGTGTCGTCGATATGCACATGAAACTAAATATAACTCATATAGTCCAATGGTGAGAATATCTTTTTTTTTTCTTTTTTTTCAACATTTATTTATTGTATATTTAAAATTAATTGAACGAACAATAAGGTTTCGTGTCTTAAACTACTAACTAATAATTAATTAAGTTCAACCATAGCTGGATCAAAAGTTATGTTCTACTATTACTGCTGTTATCTCACATTCATCCTTCTGGTATACGGCTGAGAAAAATCGTATCCCTCGTTCTTAATCGCATGTGTCCTCTGCCATTTAACATATTGTTGGCTAATGGATTTGGATGATATTCCAACTTACTCAAATATGCTGTCACATACCTCGTGATCTTAGTTTTCATCAATGGTACGTTAAAATCTTTGTGGATATTCGAATTCTTAACACACCAGAGGGCAGCTGTGATCATTCGTAAGATTTTGTTCTGGCGCCTTTGTATTCTTTCTACATTTGTATTTTTTCTATAACTGTATGCCGTAGCCAAAGCCAATATGGTGGCTTTGAAATCTCACTTAAGAGCAGAATTTCTACCCATAAGCCAGTTTAGTTGAGTTGCTTTCAATTTTATTTGCATTTTCATGTGAGGCACCGACCAAGATGTATACCAAGATATTTAACCACGATCTAGTGATTTATTGTTTGATTGTTGATTTGAATAGTGGCATGTCTGATATATAAATTAAATATAGAGTAGGTTAGAAAGTGCTACCTTGAGGAACTCCAGCTTCAATTGGCTGGGGTGAACTTAAGAATTTTCCTTCTAAAAGGACACATTTTCGGACAGTTAAGTAGTTTTCTAATTGTTTATGTGTGTTTACTGGCAAATTTTGTCTCAATTTACATATTAAGCCTTCGTACCACACCTTATCGAAGACTTGGGAAATGTCAAAAAAAAGAGCGGAACAATATTTCTTTTCCTCAGAAGCATTTTCAACGATATTTACTAGTCCGTGTGTTTGTTCGATTGTACATATATTATGTTTTTTTTTCTGAATCCAAATTGATGATTTGGTACACATCCATTCTCAATCAGTATTGGTTTTAATTTAAATATCGAAAGGATCTCAAAAAGTTCTACCATTGTGTGATCTTTCCCTGGCTTAGTTATCATTGTGAGTAGTGAGATCTTCCATTCTGGACGATGGTACTGAAGTCGCAAAATTGCACTGAAAATAAAAGGAATTAGTCTTAATTATTTAATTAATCTTACTGATTTCATCAACGCCAGAGGCCTTCTTCGAGTTTAAATTGTTCATAGTCTTTTTATTCTCCCGAATCTCAAATTTTAGGAGTGCAGCGACATTAAAAACGACAGATGGCAAATCAATTACACCAGTCGATATATTTGGGGTAAATACATTTTTTAAATGGTTAACAAACAGACTTCCCTCTTCAGTATCATTTCTTGTCCAACCGCCGCACGAAGTTTGCAAGGTAGGCTTACTTATGACAGGTATTTTAAGGTTCTCAGTTGCGCGCCATAACGACTAATCTGACTGAGGGGTTGGATCTAGATCTTCCAGGTATTTTTTTAGATAGTCAATTCTTCGGGATTCTAGAAGCTTTCTAAAATGATTTGCGCATTGTTTTAATTTTTTTTTAAGTTGAAGAAAACTATTCGACATTTACGTGACAAACTGTGGTATACCTGACCTACCGGACGGCCACGGTCAACATTTATAATAGCGATATCTAAGTCTTCCAACATCCTTAGGGATATGTTATCGGAACAATGAGTACTGAGATGTGAATGAGAATGACCAACTGGGGATACACTTTCTTTGGAGTCCCATAGTGTAACAATAGTGGGTGAGTAATCTGAAGATAGTTCTTGTGAGGAATCCACTTGAATTATTTCTCTAGGGATGTTTTTTGTAACGCTAAAATCAATAACATCACGAATTTTTGTCGATCAGCTGGCCAATAAGTTGGTTGTCCGTCCGAATTCACATTTAAGCCCATTATAGAAATTATATCAATCAATACATGACCATTTGGGGTAATTAGTCGTGAACCCCAGGGTGTATGCTCCCACTTGCAAAGCGCCATTCCAATGTTTGCTGACTAGTTTACATGTTAAACCTCTTACTAGTTAGGTTAGATTAGGTCAGTGTGGCAGTCTGACTAGACAGACTCACTTAGACTGTATAGTCCATTATGATTCTACGGAAACTAGAAATATTTTACCCCCGTTAAACTATCCTGAGCGCCCGAAGAATGTTTTAAGTCGGACGATATGTATACGAGTATCGTCCAGATCTCTTAGGTGCATAAAGAAATCAGAGCCCTGTGTTGATCCCCGCCTGTTCGCCAGGGCGGGGCAATTGTAGAGACGGTGTTCTATAAACTCCCCCTCCTCGTCATCCCCATAGCTCGTATAACCTTCAGTCTCATTGCGTGTCTTCAATTAGACAGTGCCAAGTCATGAAGAATATAAATAATAAGACGCCAGGTCTTGATAGCGACAGCACTGTGGGTGTCCTTACCAGTTATAATGCGTTTTTTCATTGCGGGGTCGGAATTGACTAGGATGTACTCAGGGACCTATACGCATTTGATTTTTTGAACAAATTCAGATCTTTCGGAGCTATTTGAGCGATAACGCGTTTCTTACCCAAACAATAGTGTAAAATGATGTGTGAGCTGCAAACAGTTCAGCGGCTATCTCTCTTAAATGGCAATTTGCAGTTGCCTCTACATACTTTGTGTCGACGTTTTAACATCAATTGGAGACGTTACGTTATAATCACCAGCAGCCAGGAAACGAGGTCCTAGGGATTTATAAAAGTTGGAGTACTGACTTTCTGTGATTGAAAATTTAGGGGTGGGGAATAAATCGAAGAGATCACTAAGTTACGATGAACTTCTGCAAGACAGATGTTCGATGTAGATAATCTTCACAAAAGTCATGTAGAAAATGGTGTTTGAGTCTGGCTTTCATCTGTATTGCTGCTGATGTAATGTATAATCATGAAATGAGCTTCTTGACGTCAAGAAAGTCTCAGATATCGACATTTCATCAATTTGTTGATTTTTTATGAAATACTCAAGTTCATCCTTATGTTGGCGTATGTCGTTTGCATTCCTAAAATATAATATTATTGTTAAAATTAATTGTACATTGTTGTCAGGAATCATAGAAAGGAATATAGAATCTGTGGACTCGTAGAAATTCTTGTAGGTATAACAAATTTTACAACATAAGTTACTGTTTGTTTGTCTAAATTTGTTGATTAACATTTTTTTCACATCATCTATAGTACTGAAGAACAGAGCCACTTTTTATTACCATTGATACCAGTTACACATATAGCGATAAGCATAAAACTTTCCATTTCCGAACGTTTTTTTCTTAAAAAATCAAAGTTCTGCTTTTGTGCAAAGAGAAAATAATTTTGAAAAATGGATTATCCAATTAAGTTCATTGTGCGAAAATCGGGCTAGCCTTATACTTTACAAGTTTGTGAAAACAGGGTTAAAATTTCATGTTGTGCATTATTAATGAAGCGATATTTCAGCCCCGGTGTGTGGCTATGAAAACATGTTTCAGTAGTAACGATAATCTTCATCCAAATCTCTATGCACCTCAGCATCTAGGAAGGTGTTTGTATTGAATATTAAAATGTTGAAGCTACATTGCCAACAATTTCAAATATTTGACAATGTAGTAGATTTTTCATATCATGCCAGCTCTTCACATTTCGCCCAATTACAATGGTTGCCTCACCTTTTTGTCCTTTATCCCATTGTAATGGCAAATGTTTTGTAAAGAGCGAAACATACGCCATTTGACTATAACATTTTAAGATATTAGTGTTATCCTTGGGACTCAATGAAAAAGAATTTGCCAAAGGTATTCTTGTTTGTCGGCTGTGGGTGAAAGTGTGAAATTATGTTCAAAGATTCATAAGTCCGTAAAATTAACGATGAACTCTTCTTTTATTTCGTTAGCTTTATCTTTTTAGCACACAAAAGAGAGGAAAGCAAAGAATAAGGCACCATAATTGTACATAGGTTGTAAAGGAAGAGGGCAAATCTCGCATGAGGCCCTTTTCCCCTCATTGGGCAAAGGTTTATAGTGGAATATAATACAGAATAGCCTTATTAGCTGGATATCAAATTATGAGTAGAGAGTGTAAAAATGGCTTCCTGAATATTTTAAAGAGGAGCTTTATTTAAAAAAAGGGTTTTTATCCTTTTATTTGGGGTAACCTTTAGTCGAAAAACATGAAAAAATTACATGCCTGAAATGATAAACATGATGACGTATAATGACATACACGAGCATGAGGAGAGAAAAGTGGATTATAGTTGGGATTTTGCTCAGTGTAGGTACAAATTTGCCAGTAATGAAATATGTTGTAGGAAAATTAGTTCTCTTTGTGTTATCAATTAGTAGGATACTACAGAAGTACCTGTGTAAAAGTTAACTTTCGTGCTAGTCGTGTAATCATTGCCATTATGATCTTTGTAAGAAAGTAGCTGATTTTCATACAAACAAGTGCATCCGTAACTGGAAAACAAAAACCGTAACTGGATAGCAAAACTTTTAATGTGAAACTGATTAGGACTGGTTCTTCGTCAATTTGTCATACTAAATTGTGACAGCATTTCAAAAACCAGGTCTTTTTTCCTGCGCCATTCATTGAGTTTTTTTATCTACAACTTTTTCTGCTGCAACTTTTAGGTTCAGTTGAACAACGTGAAGTAGCCAGCATAATCGCTGTATTCTGATGCGCTAGATCACGTCGATTTCGGTATTCGAGTATAGCTCATAGAGTTTGTAATTTATGCAATTCCGATACTTCTCGTTAATCATAGTTAACGATATAACTACTTTTATCTCTACGTTTTTAAGCACTGATTCATTCGCTTGCATTAAAAATAGGCTACAACGCCAAATATCACGATAGGTAAAACTAATTTCTGATACGGCTGGATTTTTGCTTGTCGCGAAATGGTTTTGTCATTAAGTCGTTTGTAGTACTCTTCTCGTAATCTCTATACTAATATCACTAACTTGATTCACAGCTGGGCCAAAGTACTCGTGTGTGAGTTCATATTCCACCACCCCAAAGTTATATCTGTCAATGTTCACACAACATTCCAAAAGACTAAACTATTTGTTTATCGGAGCTAGTTTTGTCCTCGTTTAGCCCCCCGACCTATTTTAGCTGATTCTTTCTCAATACTTGAGCAGACTGCAGTAACATCTTTCAGTTTTGTTCTAAATAATTTGTATATTATTGATATTCGGAAGTAGTATGTGGCTTTTGCCAAAGATGGTGCTAGTTGTGTTAACTGTTGCTTTCCTCAAAACCATTTTCAATAGTATGAAGAGATCGTACACAAAACTGTCGCCTTATACAAATCTTCGTTTGTCATAAAAATGACTGATTAAAATGTTTGCTTTCCTGCACTGAACAATTTGCGTCCGTTATTGTTATCCTGCAAAGACGTATAAACTTTTCTGGAATACGTATACGGAAACGTATAGGCCTGTAGAAAATAGTTTTATAATCAACGAAAATATTGTATGTGTCGATCTGTTTTATGGCAGGTCTAAAGCCAACTGAAATAGGCTTCAATATTTCCCATATCACACTCTGCAAAAGCTTAAAAGCGATGGGTATAGCACTGATATACCGATTGCTGGTTGGTTCTCTTTTTCTACAGTCTTCTACAGATTATAATGTACAAGGTCTAAATCCACAATGATAAAGTCCAATCAGGCCAGCTAGAATAGGTTTTGGTCTTCCACATATCACACCCTACAGAAAAGCGATAGGTAATGGACTGATACCATGACAGCTGGTGTACACACTACTATCGCCTTTTTTTGTTTTTCTTTTCCTGGAGTCTCTTCCGGAATTTGCCGTAGTGTGAATATCTAGTCAGTCTTTCATGTATCTGGTTTAAAGCCATACTGATAACATATAATCAGGGCAGCCAGAATAGGTTTGGGTTTTCACATATCCCACTAGACAGGACCTTATAAGCGAAGGGTAAAACACTGATACTGCGATATTGTGCGTATACTACAGTTGATTTTTTGAAGATAAAACATAATACACTCAAATTGCAATCATTAGCCATGCCCTCCTTCGCCGAATGATATTTAGAAATTGATGCATGTTTTTTATCAGATCATCGCCACCGATCCTAAACAACTCCGCTTTCCCTATGTTGTCCTGTATATAGCATCGTTAACCAATACCCTATGTGACATTCTTCATCGTACCAAGGATTGCCTGACAGTGGCTCTTCACACCAAATCACAGTTTTTGCGGCAGTTGCAATAGAATGCCCAATAAGTTGCCACTATGGATCAGAAACATTAGGATCATTCAGACTCTGGTTTTACATTTTTTCCTACAACTAATCGTTATAAGAAATTTGTGTCTCCAGAACCAAAAACAGAGTGTTTTATTACTTTTATTTATTTTTGGAAACATATTTTGAGGGTAACATTAAAAGTAATAACTTTTCTCTAAATTGTTATGTACTTAATGATTAACTCTATTAAGATTGCTTAATTGTGGGGCAAAAGGACAAAAAATTTATTCTTACAGCTAATCGTTATAAGAAATTTGTGTCTGCTGGACCAAAAGCAAACTGTTTTATGAGCTTCCCCTATTTTTGGAAAGATATTTGGTGGATAACCTTAAAAGTGTTAACCCTTCTTTAAAATGTTTATGTACTCAATGATTTACTCTATTAAGATTGCTTAATTATAGAGCAGAAGGAGAAAAAAATTGCACAAACAAAATCCCAGAAATTCGTGGTTTCTTCCATCATTTCCTTTTCTACAGTTCATTGCAATGAATACTAACATAAATGCGGATGCCAGCCAAACCTTTATTCATTGTTATTTTTTCTTACGGAAAGTAAAACATTGTTTCTTGTTGCAACCAATATCAGAAGTATATGCGTGTTCACCTCTTTCTCTCCCTCACTCTCTCTCTTTCTCGTCTCATGTAATCAGATCCTTCCACTGCCTTACAATCTTTTCATCATTTCATTTCACACATTCGAGCGAGTTAAGAAAATACAATGCTTCTGTTCCACGACCCTGGAAAAGCTTGTAAACAGTTTATTTATTTCTCGCATCGAAATGTCGATTGATGCTGAAGCTTTTCTTCGTTTTCTTCCTTGGCTGGGTGGCCAGTACCTCTACACATTTAAATACATTGATTCTACAATCCTTTAAAGTTAAGTCTTTTTTTGTGTTGTGCCAGCTCAATGGTTTTCCTTTGGTTTTTTTTCTTCTCTTTCTGCTTTTGTAAGGAATGACTGGAGCGTTTCGTTATTTTCTAAAAATTTCTTTGTTTTTCTTGGTTCAATTTCACTGAATTGTTCGTTTATGCGAACTCATTGAAATGTGAATATTTATTTCAGTTGTTCTTATTTTTTTCTCCTGATTTTCGTTTTTCTTATTCTTGTATGGTATCAATGGCTACTTGTTCATTCAGGGAGTTTAGAGGAAGTGAGTTTCTTGAAATTGCAGCGCACAAAATGTTGAAACAAATGAGATATTTTATATGGTAACCACTATCTGGAAAATGGACGTTGCATTTTTTGTTCATTTTCAAAGGAAATTCATTTGTGGAATATAAATATCGAATTTTTATTTACCAATTGATTGAAGTTGTGACGGGAATATCTGGAACATTTATCCGCTTGGAAAATATTTTTATAATTTACTACGTCGGGTGAAGCTCAAATTTTGTATGCTTTATTTCACCCAATAAACTGTAATCCTTCAGAGGAATCAATACCTCATAATAGGAACAAAAGTTCGTACAAGGAAGGAGTCGAAGTCGATTTATTTCAATAACAAAAGACGCAAGTTTTAACAGGAGGAGCTTATGAACGTAAGTAATTCCAGCTGTAGAGAAATTTTTCTCTCAAACATCTGAATTTATTTGAAAACACTAAAGTTTGTTAAAGGAAACTTATGAGTTTTATTAAAAGAGAAGAGACTGGCTGAAAACTATAGTTTTCTGAAATAAATTCAATATCTACAGAACACTTCTAAGGCGCAAAAAATTAAAGATTTCCCCTAAAAAATTCAGTTTTGTATGAAAAATCACCAATATCTTTTCCGCAATATAAATTACTCTTAGAGATTAGAGATAAATAATAAAATAAAGTGCGATTTCTAATACAACTACCGGGTTCACTTTAAGAAAACCATTATTATTTTAAGAAAAAAAAAACACAGCTTTCCATGGATAACGAAATTGTTGGTAGCAAAACAAAGTACTTTTTCCTCTAAGCTTTTTTCATGACGTATCTAAGAATATACAGTTTTCTATAAGCCAATGCCGTCTTCTGTAAAAATAATAGTTCTTGATAGGTAGAGTGGTAGGAAAGATGATATTCTATGAAAGCATAATGTAAATAAGAACATTTTCTGCGTAGAAATGTAGCTTCCTAATAGGAAATATAGATAGAACATACAATGTTCTATAAGCTAATACAGTCTTCTGTAAAAATTATTGTTCTTGATAGGTAAGGTGGTTGGAAAGATGATATTCTATAAAAGCATTATGTAAGACACATAGTTTTTTTTATAAGAAATTATAGTTTCTATGCAGTTTCTTATAAAAAAAACATAATTTTTAATAAGAAAACGTGATTTTCCATAAGTAAATCAATTTTCAGTGTGGAAACGAAGTTTTATGTAAGAAAACAATTTTTTCCTTACAAGGAAATAAAGTTTTCTCTAAGGAAACAAAGTTTTCTGTAAGAGATT